>JAVXUM010000023.1:11390616-11411033 GCA_035590655.1 Pouteria glomerata
TTTTTCTTTATCTTTCTTTGATTTTGATGTTTGTTGAAGATTTTCTTTGAGTTTTAATAGATAATTTCTTTTTAATTATGGATCTTCAATGTCTTCTATCATTTCTATGATTAACTCTTGTTCACGTGTGATGACGTTACAATGACAATTATTTTTGATAATATTGCTGTTTGATGAGTTATCAGAAATATTTGGGTCAAATTCATTTGACGATGTTATGTTTTCTATTTCAAATTCATTTTCAGAGTTTAATATTTCTGGTTCAGAATCAGTGTTTGATAACATTAATTTTTCTAATTATTTTTTGAGATGTTCATCTATATCTAAAGAATTTATTTTATTTTTTATTGGGCAATTATTTAGATAATGGCCTACCTTGCCACATTTGAAGCAAGTAAGAGGAATTTTCTTGTTATCTACTACTTGTTTTTTGAATTTTGTTTTTTGTGGGGATATCTGTGATTTATATTTATATAGTTTTTGATAAAATTTATCTTGGCTGAGCTTCGTGAATTTCTTTTTCTTGTAATATGGTTTATATGGTTTGTATTGTTTTGATATTTGTTTCTTATATTTTTTATGTTTTCTTGATGGAGGAAGTTCTTGTTTAACCAGTCCAAGCTGTTCACAGAATGATCCTAGTTCTCTATGTGTTTGGATTAGTCTTCTTTGCAATATTTGATTTAGCTGAAAATTAGTACATATTTCAAATGCGATGTCTTTAACTGTATCAGATATATCTGAAAATGTTAATTGTTCATTTGGAATGATTCTATCATTTTGTTCTCTAAATCTGTTCTTAACCTTTTCTGCAAATAATCTTGGTAATCCATCAATGAATTTTTCTTTCCAAAAGGGAAGACGTTGATCATCCCTCATTCCAAGTTTTGATAAGAATATTTCTTCATACCAATGATAATCTTGTAATCTTGGACATTTTAAATTTGTTAAGATTATTGATGATCTTTCTTCAATTTTTGATGTGTTTCCAATGAAATATTTGATAATAGAAAAGATTAAAGTGTTAACAGCATCTTCGACTACTGTTGACTCTTCATCTACTTCTATTTTGATGGGTTCATTATTATCATCAGTTTTAATTGCATCTAATATTTGGTTTCTTTCTTATTCAGTGAGATATTTATCCCACCAGGTCTTAAGGCGTCCAGAAAATCCTGAAATTAAGACTTCTGCAACTGCTTTACCCGAACATTGTTTTTTCATTTTATATGCACTTGCTACCATTGTCATTTCCAAATCTTAAGACCCCACTTTATTTAATAACTTTAACACCTAATACATTACAAAACTAACCAATATGGAGACAAAACTTATACCACTCGGCCAAGCAAACTTTTAACCGACCTACCTCTTCAAATTTTACCTCTTGGTCGGTCACCATTTCCTTCCCAAGTCATCATCTTACTTATGTACTCATATATGCATGACTTGGTCAAAATTGAGTTGCTTGACCAAGTCAAAATTGGGTAAATATCTTCCAAATGGCAAAATAAATAGTTTTCTTCCAATGGCCGGCTACCCTTCTTCAAGTATGTCCTCTTCCACACTTTGTTCCCTAGTTACCTAAATGACCTTCCCTTTTGACTAAATTCCAATTTAGTCCATTCTTATACTTAATAATGAATCTAGGTTAATTCCAAACACTTTGACTAAAATGGGTAGCCACAAGTTTCAATCTACCAACCTTTGAACCAAGATTAACTTAGTTTACTCTCAATCCAAACATATTACTAATTTCTCCATTTTCAAACTAAGCTCAATTCTAAATTACGTCTAATGGCTCATACCATTCCATCAAGCACATAATTATCCTCCTACTCTTAAAATAATTAATTCTCTTTACACTTAGAACTAGCTCTTCTAACTCTTGAACCACGTTTGGAAATTAAGGAGCTTAAATGTCACTTTTATTCCCAAGCATGCTCTTATTTCCATCTCCTCTAAAAAAATTCAATTCTAATGCTTACTTCAGAACCTAGAACACTTTGTTGCATTTCTAACTTATATACATTCAAAAATTTAGGGTATTACAAACATCAATTAAGCGGATCCAAAAAACGCAAGATGAAGTCGCGTTCCTATGCTTGACCTTAATGAAACTCAGTGATGGAATTCACCTGCAAGGGTTGCCTTAAAGTACACAGTTGTGTTTCTCTACCTAGGCAAATTTCTTAGCAAAAATGGGTTTTGCCTATGGAGACCCAATCAAAGCCACAATTCAATACTTGAAAAAGAAAATGGAAGAAATCAAAGACCAACCTTGACTGTTAGCCAAGAAAGGTTTTGGAGTTACTGACTAATGATCAAAGGGTGATCGACATTGATGAAAGAGAATAGAGAGGTGAGCGATGACAGTGAACGAATGTGGCAGGCGATGTGAAGCAATGTCAAGGTAATGAGAGAACAGAGAGCAGAGAGAAAGATAAGATCGTGGTCAACGACGTGAAACAATCTCACCACCATGTACGACTGACTGAGTGGAAAAGGGCTAAGAACCGTGTTCTTATTTTGTGGTTCTCATATCGCATAACAAAATTGCGATTCTAATATTTTCAAATTAGCTCCCTCCACAAGCATGACATGATTTCGCGACTTTAAGTTCTTACTTGAAACTGCATAATAGTATCACAGTTTTAGAAACATAGCCTCACATCGCGGTTTCATTAACCGCAGTTTTCACAAATTTTGATTTTTTGGCTGTATTTCAGCAAAATTAGCTCTAAAACGCTTTAGAAAAAAAAAAAAATCCAAACTTTTGTTTTGTTCATTTTCTTTAGGTATCCAAATTCATATTGTTTCACTGAAAATAAGGACCCCTCGAATGATGCAAAATGGGCCAGATCAGAGATTTGACATGGCCATCGCCCTGTCTTAGCTATTACACCTCATCTTCTAGTTGGATTAAATTAGGATAAGAAAAAAAAAATGCTACACCTATACTTTTTTTTTTTACACCTTTGTTTACACTTACTGATGATGATAGGTAGTCACTAATTCATTACATTTAAAATCATTACAGTCGTAAGATATCACTTTCATATTACGGTTGTGATGATTTTGAACGAAATGAACTGGTGACTACTTTTCTAACCAGTAAAGCGTAAAAAAAAGTGTAAAATAAGGGTGTAAGCGTAGCATTACTATAAGAAAATGTGAGATCCCACATCGGTTAGGAGGAAGAACGAAGCCTGCCTAATAAGTAGGGGTTGGAAACCTTCCCACTGACGAGGCCTTTTGGGGGGGCACTGGGGTAGCCCTCGCCAAGAACAAAACCGTGAGGCTGTACCGGGAAGAGACCCGAGGGGCCAAAGTGGACAATATCGTCAGGTGGTGGTGGTCCCGGGCTGTTACAATGGTATCAGAGCCGGTGCCGGGTCGGTGTGCCAGTGAAGACGCTAGGCTCCCAAGTGGAGTTGATTGTGAGATCCCACATCGGTTGGGAGAGAGAGCAAAACCTGCCTAATAAGTAGGGGGTGGAAACCTTCCCACTAACGAGACCTTTTAGGGGGCACTGGAGTAGCTCTCGCCAAGAACAAAACCATAAGGCTATGCCGGAGAGAGATCCGAGGGGTCAAAGCGGACAATATCGTCAGGCGGTGGTGATCCCGGGCTATTACATTCGTGCAGTAAAAAAAAATTTAGAGATTTTTAGAGATTTTTAAATATTTTCAGAGATTTTTAAAATTTTTTTGATTTTTTGGAATCCCCAACAATACCTTTATTCTATTTCCTACCTGCATTCCATTCCATTTTATTCTATTATATTCTATTATATTTTCATCTACTAAAAAGCTTGAGCTTGACAAGAGGCTAGCTAAGCAGCTGAAGACACCCCACCTGTGGTACCTACATGACCATTGATTGAATCACATTACCTATTAATTGGTGTCTTCAAATAGTTTTTAACCCAAAAAAAAAATGGAAAAACAACGCTTCAAGCCTACTTCAGCTTCGTCATTATAGCTGCGTCGGTGCTTCTCAGATTGAAGGTTTTAGGTATCTTTACAAATTTATTTATTTATTTATTTTATTATTATTATTATTTTGGTTTTTCTTAAAGTTGTTAGACGAACTTTTTCTTCAAAAATTACTTTGAAATGCATAAAAAAAGGACAAACTATTTTTTATTCAAATTTTTGGTAGTTTTTTTTTTTCTTATTCATTTTCATCTATAATATTAATAAAAAAAGTGAATTACCACTAAGAATAGAACAAAATGGTTAAAAAAGATCTTCACAGGCAAGAAAAGAGTTACACATATAATTGTAAACGAAACTTCCAAACAGAACCAATTGTTTGGCAGCCACTGACCACCTCCTCCTGTTTCACTTAGAAGAAAGGTGAGAGACATTGAAAGCATCCCAACACCAAATGGTTTCAGTTATAATTGTCTAATTTCACTTTCTGAAATCAAAAATACAACAATCTGAGACAGTTCAAAAGAGCAGTCACAAACATCCTCATGGGTCAAAATGTTTTTTCAAAATCATTTTTTGGGTATAATCATATCTGATTTTCACTTAAATGCATCTATTTAACCATTTGATCAAGATTGAAGGCTGGCCCATTTTCACCAACTCTTTTCCAATATAGGCTGGCCCATTTTCACCAACTCTTTTCCAATATTCTCCTAAAGGTCTCCTATAGAGTCTCGACTGTTCAAGCTGAGTCATTCAACTGGTAGGATCTCAAATTGCACAATCTCGTTGTTTGTGACTCTGATATTTCTTGTCCTATATATCTTCCTATAAATTTGTACAGACATTGAAACAAGGGGAATTTGGAATACACATGCCTTCAATCCTAAGATTTTTGACCTTTGCATCTATAAATCCATAACGAATTCTGAGCTCCCTACTCCAAATGCACCCAGAGATTGGGTTCAACACCCAGAAAATTTGGGGGTTATTTGACCATTAAAATTTTGAACAACAATTGGAAAATTTGAGGGTCAATTGAAACCCTTAAATGTACTCCCTCAGCTGTGGTGAATTGGGAAACGTACGGAAAAGCACATCACTTAAGAAGACAGCTTCATCCTGGCTCTGACCCGGCTTCCAAACCTTAAAATCTGGAGGGAAGTAGTTAGCATCTCTCCAATGTTTCAGCAATTCAATCGAAAAGGGTCCCTGTACATTTCCCCGGGGGTCCACATAGTGCCACATCGATCTGGGATGGTCCCCGGTAATCTGGCCTCCTCCACCAGAGTCTTCATCTTCTTTATCATCATCATCACTCAACTCAACGACCTCAGCTGGCACAACAAGCTTGTCAACCCATCCCCAAGAATCCTTAGATTCTTCCAAATTCAGGCTTTGTGTCCTCTCACACTGAGCGTGTTGATCTTCTGCATCATTCTCAAAAGATGAGAGTGAAAACATAATATACAAGCTCCAATTCTGAAACAATATAAATAAGGACCGCACCAAATAATGAATTAGATCTGCAATTAATCAAAGTTTTCCTTCTTTTTGGCCAACATACAAGAAATATAAATTCATCTGCCCCAATAGACTCAGAAAGTACTACCCCAACAGGTGTTCATACCCTAACAAACTGTCATAACTTGAGCGAAAATCTAGATTATAGAAACTATTAGAAGTAGTCCCACCTTGGCCCATAAGAAAAGTTAATGTCTTAAGAGATGGACTTCCCTCACCTTAACACCCAAGTTTTGAGATTGAAATTCCTACTCTTATGTGTTGTTGGACTTCTTAATATGAAATTAAAGTAGGTTTTTAACTGAACCTCATCACAATTCACGTTGTGCCTATGTTCATGTGGACTAACATAAGAGAGGCTATTAAAACTTTGAAGTTGTTCCACATTAGCCTATGAGAAAAGTTAATTGTCTCATATAAAAGAGATGGACTTCCTTCATCTTAACACTTAAGTTTTGAGGTAGGAACCCCCACTTTTATGCATTGTTGGACCTCTTAATAGAAACATCCACACCTCACAGCTTATGTACTCATCCAATTGCAAAAACTGAATTGTACTAGGTAGCTGCTAAGGTACCATACCATACAATGTAAGAAACTGTCTTACCCTTAGGGACATTAATTGATAAAAGACACTTCCATTTCAATGTTTAATATGTTATGAAATATTAGATTGGATTTAGGGTTTGCCTAGTGGATAAGAATCTATTTAATTACAGCAAGAAAAGACGAGTAGCCATTTTATCGTCATCTCTAGACATCTCGGAGGCTGCTTGACTTCTTGAAGAAATTAAACTAAAAATGTTATTTTCTAAGCAATATTTTAATATTAACGCTATAAACAAACATTATCGAGAATCTTGACTGCTCTGTTCCAGTTATTACTACATTAATCAATAAGACCTAAATTTATATGAACTTCCTACGTATATAAAAATTCTAAAGCCACAGGGCTCACACCAACAATTGGATGTCCTAGGAAAGCACAAGAATTTCAAATCATTCATTCACTTAGAACATTTCAAGCACGCATTATTCCTTTATTAACATAAACGACCAAACAAATAAATAAAGACAAAGATATTGAAGACAAAAGCCACCCCCAAAATTGAATATAAGAGAACAAGAAACATTTTGACCTTCAGCCTCTCTATTAGATGCGTCCACACTGATGGAATCACAATTTTCTTCTTTGGCGAGAGATGAATCATGGAGAATAACTTTGGATGCGATAACCACATCTGCAGACTCTGGAACTGCACAACAGATCAAACAAATATAAAAGCTGAAGGGGTGGTGTGAAGAAGAAAAACTTTGCTTTTAAGAGATACTTCCATAACAAGCAACTTCCCAAAGAGGGGAAGAAAATTTTATTTATTTTCCATTGAAATGGTCAAAACATGAATTGACACAAACCAGAAAATCAGAAAATTGTTTGTTTCCACACATGCAGGATACCACAACAAAATTGGTTAAATTTTCCTAATATTGTGATTAAAAATAGAAAGAGTTCATAACAATGAATGCATATCAAATTTGATTGAAAATAAAAGAAGAGTGGGTGGGAAAAAATAAAAAAATAAGAACATAGTTGAAGCACTTAAGCTCTTATCATCAAAAGCTACTTTCTTCCTTTCTCTTCGTCATTATGTAAAGCATCAAATTTTCCTTACTTCCTGTTATGGAAAATCCCGCTCCTCAATCTAACTCTTTTAACCAATGTTTTTTATTATCTTCTAATATTTATTGACATTTATTGAAAACACATTTTAATCTTGTTCCCAAATAGACTGCATCATCTATTGGAACCTCTTTGACATTTTATTATTCCAAGGATTCTGTTTCCTTTTCATCAAAACTGCCGAAATATTTTCTGTTTTCATCAAAAATGGCCAAAACATTTCCATTTCACCACAACCGACATGAAAATTTAATGGAATTTTGAAATTCAAATGTTTCCAACGGAACATCTTGAAGCTCATTGAAACTCTCCTAAACACCAGGAAACATACCAAAATAATAAGTTGGTTCCATACTTTCCAAAGGTTAGTGGAGAGAGAAGAAGAGCAGAGGGAAATGGTGGGAAAGCAAAAGTAAATGAAAAAATGTTAAATTTATTTTAATTTTTTGGTATAGTAAAATTAAGAAAAAAAAATGAAAAGATACTTGATAAAACAAAAAAAAAAAAAAAGATATTTGACTAATCATAAAAAAATTAGTGTATATAAGTAATTTCATTTCCCTCTCCTTTTCATTTCTCTCCAGAAATTCCTATTCCAAACACACCTTATGTTAATTGCAGAATATAAGAAATTAGAAAAATGAATACAAAAGATAGAGGGGTAATAGCTACAGAAGTAAAGATAAAACACTCATGTTTGCAAGATATTTTCAAATTTGTTTATAGAACTTTTTTCTTTTTCAGGTTACCAATATAACAAATTATTTTTAAACAAAAATTTCCCATTTTAGTCAAGAAGGCGAAAAAGGCCAAAATCTTTTAGCATTAATTATTATTTGCATTTTAGCTACTATCACTATGATTTGAGATTGTGATGAAGAACACACAAACTAAAATTATTGCCACTAATTTTATGCAAGAAAAAAGTACCTATCATCACTTACTAATCCGACATCAGAGTTTAATAAACATGCGAAGTATAATATTTTGGTAGTGTATACCCATAAGCATGTTAAATTATTTACGTATTAGCCTTAAAAATACATGAAAATAGTTTTCAAATAATGTTTCCTTAAGTTTTCAGCTTTTCTATGTTTTCGAAATAATTTCGTTTTCAAGTCAACTGGAACACCCATCCAAACAAAATTTTGATCCTTGATTTTAGCTGACAATCAAAGCAAAATAATTGAGAGAGTTAAAGTTCTTCCTCTCTCTCATACTGCATTTATAATCAAAGTTTAGGTTATAAAAAGGAAACTAAAATCAACCAGTACATGATAATAACCAAAAATAACCACATCACAATCTGTCAATTATTTCCTAAATATTCTAACACTCCCCCTCAAGCTGGAGCATAAAGATGCCCAGCTTGATAGACATTTTCTAAAATAAAGAACTAGCTAAGGGTTTGGTGAGAATATCACCCAACTGAGAAACCAATCGTACAAATGGAGGAACAATATCACACCTAACTAGGAAATCTCAAATAAAGTGACAGTCAACCTCTACACGCTTGGTACGTTCATGAAAAATTAGGCTGTTAGTAATGAAGATCGTAGCCTGATTATCACAGAACAAAGACATCGGAGCATATCAATAGCAAAATCTCGAAGAAACGAACGAATCCAAAGCATTTCAGATGAAGTATGAGCCATGGCGTGATACCTAGCCTCAGCACTAGATCGAGCCACTACAGTCTGTTGCTTACTCGCTAAGTGACAAGATTACTACCAACGAAAGTAAAGTATCCAAAAGTAGACCTCCAATTTGAACGACTACCAGCCCAATCTGTATCACTGTATCCAATTATATCTACCGTGGTGGAAGCTTGATAGCACAAAACCTTTACCAGGAAAATTCTTCAAATACCTCAGAATATAACACACAGCTTCAAAGTGAGATTTGCGTGGAGTATATATGAACTAATTGACCACACCAACTGCATATGTAACATCAGGACAAGTTACAATGAGATAAATTAGTTTACTCACAAGGCATCAATAATGACCAATATCAGGAAAAGAATCACCACTTTCATTATCCAAGAGAACAAAAGAATCCATAGGGCTATCAACGACACTAGAACCTAAAAGTCCAGTATCAAAGAGTAAATCCAAAATATATTTTCTTTGAGATAAAGTTATACCTTGGGAAGAACGGGTAACCTCAATCCCAAGAAAATAATGTAAAATTCCAATATCTTTCGTGTGAAACTGTTTTCCTAGATAACTTTTTAATTCTAAAATGCCCTTAACGTCATCACCAGAAATGATAATATTCTCCATATAGACAATTAAGATAATGGTGCCAGATGATGACGAATGAACAAACACTCAGTGATCAGAGGTGGACCGTTTGAACCTTTAATCTAGAAGAGCAAAGCTAAAGTGATCAAACAATGCTCGTGGAGATTGTTTAAGTCCATGCAAGGCTTTGCGTAAGCGACAAACAAGCTCCTCATTTCCTGTAGCAGTATACCCGATGGTTGGTCCATATATACCTCCTCCTAAAGTTCACCATACAAAAAAACATTTTTAATATCCAACTAGAACAAAGGTCAAGACTTACATACTGCCAATGCAAGAAGAAAGCGGATTGAATTAAGATGAACCACTAGTGAGAAGTCTCAAGATAGTCCACACCATAAGTTTGGGTATAACCCTTAGTAACCAAACGAGCTTTGAGACGTTCAACTAAACTATCGGGGTGGTACTTTATTGTGTAAGCCCAATAACAACCGACAATCTTCTTTCTAGGGAAAAGAGAAGTAAGTTCCCATGTCTAGTTATGATGTAATGTTTGCATCTTCTCATCCATTGCTTTTTTCCAGCTCAGTGATAATGGTGCCTAATTATAGGATAAGATGTAGGAATATAAACAGAGAACAAGGCACAAATAAAGGACCGAAATTGATAACATACAACGATAGGAAACAAATTTAGCAATAGGATGTCGAGTGCATGTACGTTTACCTCGTCTTTGGACAATAGAAAAATCAAGATTATCAATAGCAAGAGGCTCAGGCTCATCCCGACTAGTCATAGAAGTGTCTAGTTCAAAAGTAGAAGTATCAATAATAGGTGCCTCAAGGAGTGCAGGATCCACAGGTGCAACTGGAGCAGGGCAAGCGCGACGCTGATAGACCTATAATGGCACATTAAGAATAGGAAGAACAGGATCAACAAAGGGAATAGATGTAGATGACTCTCCCTCTCGGGAGAAAAGAAAAAACTCCCCCTCACAAGATGACAACTCCCCCTGAACCCGAAAATAGGATATAGACTCAAAAAAAGTAACATCAGCACTAACAAAGGATCGATGAGATGGAGGATGATAACAGCGGCAGCCCTTTTGAGTACAAGAATAACCCAAGAAAATACATCGACAAGCTCAAGGTGATAATTTGTCCAGACCAGGATCAAGATTATGAATAAAGGCAGTGTAAACAAATGTACGAGGAGGGAGAGAAAAAGAATTAGAAGAAAGGTAAAGAAGAGAATAAGAAGACTAATTACCAAGAGTGACAGACGGAATACTATTAATAAGGTGACAAACAATTACGATAGCATCAACCCAATATGATTTCGGGACATTCATATGTAGTTATAAAATACGAGCGACATCCAATTAATGGCGATGTTTACGTTCAGCAACACCAT
Organism: Pouteria glomerata; assembly: GCA_035590655.1. NCBI lineage: Eukaryota > Viridiplantae > Streptophyta > Magnoliopsida > Ericales > Sapotaceae > Pouteria > Pouteria glomerata. The sequence continues at coordinate 11,401,419 of JAVXUM010000023.1, forward strand.
TCTGCTGAGATATATAAACACATGAAGTTTGATGGATGATACCCCTGTCAACACAAAATTTGTTCATGACAAACTTATGGTACATTCTAAAGTATTATCAAATAGTAAAATTTTAATTCTTTTGTCAAATTGAGTAAGAATTTCATTATAAAAGTGTAAGGGAATATTGGGTAACTTAGAACAACTTTTCATTAAACATAACCATGTCGTATGCGAGAAATCATTCACAAATATAACAAAATACCAATAACCATTAACAATAGAAAATCTAGAAGGACCTTAAATGTCCGTATGGATTGCAAAAAAAGGTTCAGATTCACGACCATGATTACTGCTAGGAAAAGAACTATAGTGAGGCTTTCCCAGTATTCCCTAAATTTCTAACAATTTTAATATAATTTCTCTTATCCAATGAATATATATCTCATATCTTTAAGAATATGTATGATTGAAGTTTAATTTATATTCTCAAATTTTTTTCTTTGCTTCCATCATATTTCCAAAACGTTACCATTTTCAAGATGACCGGAATAGCCCACCAAAACGAGATTTTAATCCTTGGATTGTTCTTCATTATTTATTATTTGTTATCTAAGTAGTACACAATCTTTACAAAGGTGCCAAGTCCATACCACACTCCTTCAACATGCGGTGTAGACTTGTTTAAATATTTTCTATTACTTTTTTCAGAACATAGTCCTATACAAACACTTAACGTATCTATTGTTTAATGTGTATCTATCAAGCATGTTAGGTATGCCATACATGTAGGGCATATATACGTTGATTAGGAATAGGCATAGGTATAGTTTGATTTTACTTTATATCCCTTTCCTTTTCTTTCTTGTAGTAATCATTTTCCAACTTGTACAAATCTCATATAAGTATCAATAGACTATGAGACAACCTTAAAGGTGTCAAGCCATTCATTCATCTTTTCTTTCTTGACATGGTATCACAACAGAAATCCTACAGCTTTTGTGTTTAATTTCTGTGGGTTTTTGTGCATATCAAAGAAATCGTAGCTGCTAAGCTTTTTGTGTTTATATCAAGCAACCAAATTAGCCATTGGAAAATATACCATTCCTAGTTCTAACTAGTATCCATCATGAATCCTTCCTACCTCCGTAGCAATCTCAACAACTTGGTCTTACCTTCAGATCGACCAGAAACTTCATCAACTAGCACCATATCGACCTCAAATCTTGAAAAAAGGGATTGTTGAGAAACATTGTTGCCTTCTTTAAGGACCACCATAAACACCAAAGCCTTTGTCTTGAGCCATTGTCACCTCAAGACTTTGTCAAAGAGAGGGATCATCAACCAATAAATTCTTCATCGAGTACCATAGTCAACTCCACCAAAGCCATCATCAACCTCAAACAATCCCTGCTGATTGAAGACCTTCGCCAGAAACCTAAACAGAGTGCATCTCCCCACCTTCCGCTACTGGCCGACCACTATCAAAGTCATCCATCTCTAACGATCACTACTTGACCCTCCTCGTCTCAACTTGGTGACAACCATTGTTGCTCACTGGTTTTATTTTGTTTCATCATCCAACCTTTGATTTCGAAAGGCAAGCACCTCTCCTGCAGACATCAAGCCAATGGGTTCCACAAATTTGCCAAACCACTTGATTACCATGAAGTTGAATGGGAAGAATTATGCTCAATAGCCCAAGGCTGTTAAGATTGCCATAATCGAACTTGGTAAGCATAAATATCATAACAATTTTGCTCTAGCATTAACTTAGAACACTTACGATACATGAATTCAAGATGATGTGGATATAGCGGATCTATTGTGGAACTCTATGGAGATTGAGATTGCAAAGTTGTGCCATTGCCTAGATACTAGCAAGGAGATTTTGGATTATGTTTGCTTGATATATTCCAATTATTTAAGTTGAATTTACAATGTCTAAACTGGATTCCTTAAGCTGCAACAGTCTAGAAAATCTATCACTGCCACTGAAGATGTTTAAGGAGTTGAATTCCTTTCAACCATTCTTTACAAATATGAATCAGATGCAAAAACAATGAGAGTAGGTAGTTGTACCCAAGTTCCTTGTTGGTCTTGATTTTGTTGAACTAGTTAAGACCCAGATCCCTAGAGGAGCTCTCTATCTTCTTTTATTGAGACCTACTCTCAACTCTAATGGTTGCCTCTTGTAACTCCCATCCAATCGAGCCCGAGTCTAATCGCTTACACTTAATAGACAGATAGAAGCAATTGATGAATGTGACACTCGAGACACTCATGGAGGAGACCGCAATAATGAGGGTAAGGAATCTCCGCCCAAGTGCACTTATTCTAGAATAATTTGACGTTTGGATAAGAAGTGTTGGAACTGTTTGGAAACCAACCTAGATGGCACATGTACTACTACTAACATCTCTCCTCCACATATGCACCGAATAACAACGAGATTATTCCATCTTCACCTGAAACTATTTCTAGCAAGGAGTACTCCAAGTTCCTCTACTATCAGGCAACTTACCAGGTAGCTCTTCCCACTACTTCTCTTGCACAGTGAGACAAACTTATTGCTCGTCTTTCTACGTATGCCCTACACGATGGATTCTTGATTCTGGTAATTTTAATATTTACGACTCATCCACCATTTCTCCTGTTATTATAACCAATGGCGCTAGTAACCTAGTTATGGATATTCATATAGTTCATACATTTCCTTATCTACCTTGTCTTCTGTCTTATATGTTCCCTCTATTTCATACCTCATGTTTATCAGTAAATTGACTTAGCAACTAGATTGTTATGTAACGTTCTTTCCTAATTCGGTCATCATTCAGCATATGAAAACAAGCGCAGAGGATGTCAAGAATAAAAATTGAATGGAGTGGATTTTTAACTCATTATGGATAAACCATGTATATTTACATATATGAATGTTACAACTTTAGGAAAGGACCAACCATATCAACCCCTCCTAATCACATCTGATCATATCTCCTATCTAGGAAACAATCAACCAATCTAATCCTATTTCTATATCAATGATATTTCTAACACTGCCCCTCAAGCTAGAGCTGTAAATCATATGCTCCAAGCTTGTTAAAAACGTGTCTAAGTCGAGAACCCCTAAGCACTTTAATGAGTAAGTCTGCAAGTAAGTCTTTCAACTTAACATGTCCAGTCTTGACGATATTTTATAATATCCTCTCTTTGATAAAATGGCAGTCTACTTCCATATGTTTTGTTTTTTCATGGAATACTAGATTAGAAGTAATATGTATTGCAGCCTGATTCTCACACAATAGTTTCATAGGATATGAATGATGGATCCTAATCAATTCATACGAAATATGAATCATAACTCTATATTCTGATTCTGCACTAGACCTGGCAACTACAATCTGTTTCTTACTTTTCCATGATACCAAATTTCCTCCAACAAATACACTATAACCAACTGTAGATCATCTGCTGATGGTAATCATGCCCAATCTACATTTACATAACTCTAATGGAAGTATGACCATGATTCTAATACAATAGACCTTTCCCCAGTGCTCTCTTTAGATATCTCAGAACCCTAATAACTACGTCCCAGTGAGAAGTTTGAGGAGATTACAGAAATTGGCTAATCACACTCATTAGAAAAGAAATGTCTAGTCTTGTTATTATCAAATAATTTAGTTTTCCTACTAATCTTTGATATTAAGTGGGATTTTCTAACAAAGCACCCTTATTCACAGTAAGTATTGTATTAGGATCCATTGGAGTATCAATCGGTTTAGAGCCCAACAGACTTGTCACAAAAAGCAAATCTAGGACATACTTCCTTTGTAAGCAATTTATGTGATCTGAGTGCCTCAATACCCAAGAAATATTTTAGTGAACCCAAATCTTTAGTACTAAATTTCTTTTGGAAAAAGAACTTCAACTCATCAATGCCTTGTGTATCATCCTCAATAATACTGTCATCAACATAAACAAGTAGCTAGATCTTCCCACGAGTAGAATGTTGGTAGAATATGAAATGATCAACTCCACAACAATTTAGGCCAAACTTTGTAGCTATAATACTAAACCAGCTAAACCAGACGCGAGGAGACTATTTGAGGCTATATAAGGACTTCTTGAACTAACATACTAGTCCAGACTCCCCCTGAGCAACAAACCTATGAGGTTGCTACATATAAACTTCTTCCAGCAGCTCATCGTGTAAGAAAGCATTTTTTATATTTAGATGTTAAAGAGACCAATCATAGGTCGATACCAATGCGAGGAACAATTGATAGAAGTTATCTTAGCTACGAGAGGAAAAGTATCAAAGAAATTCAAGCAATACACTTATGTATATCCTTTGATAACCAGGTGAGTTTTCAATCAATCAAACGAACCATTAGGATGCACTTTAACAGTATAGACCCAGCGATAACCAACAAAGGACTTCCCAGGCAATAGCTGAACCAAGTTTTAAGTATAATTAACTCAAAGAGAAGATATCTCTTCTTCCATTGCAGAGCCCCAACTAGAGTGAGAGAGAGCTTCATGCACAAAGTAAGGAATAGAAATAAAGGATATGAAAGAAATAAAGGCATGGTTAGATAGAATTAGGGTATGGTAGGAAACAAAACTAGAGATAGGATGGGAAGTACAAATACATTTATCTTTGTGAAGAGCAATGGGTAGGGGATTGTCTGAAGACTCGGAAGAAGGCAATGGAGCAGCAAAAGCAATAGAAGGTTCAACTTTCTTGCATCTGGTATAAACTTGTAAGTTAGAACAATCAAGTCGCCCAAAAGTGGATAGAGGATCTGAAAGGTAATTAGGAATGGAAGTCGGAAGGACTAGCAAAGGAAGACTTCCATCCAACAAAGAAGGGGACGAAGATTTAGTAAAGAAAGGTGTGGACTCAAAGCAGGTAACATCGGAGCAAACAAAGTATCGATGAAATGATGGATTAAAACAACAATACCCCCTTATGTAGTTGTGAACACCCAAGATACATTTGAGGGCTCGAGGAGCAAGTTTATCAACGTCATTGTAGAGCTGGTGAACAAAAGAGACATACCTGAATATCCATGGTGGAAGATGAACAAGGACTGTGTACGGAACAAGAGAGAATGGAGAAACTAACCATGAAGAATGAATGAAAGCATCTGGTTAATCAAATGACATGCAGTGAGAATAACAACATCTCAGAAAATTAAAAGAACCTTCATTTGAAAAAGTAACCATCATGTGATTTCAATGAGATGAAGGTTCTTCCTCTCAGCTACTCTATTTTGTTCTAAAGTTTGAGAACAAGACGATTGTTGAAGGATGCCGAAAGAGGACATAAAATTAGTGAATAGTTTGAAAAAATACTCTCATACATTATCACCGTGAAGAAATTTAATAAGCTTCCCAATTGAGTTTGTATTTCAGCATAGAAACACTGAAAGATAGAAAATAACTCAGAAAGATCTTTCATTAAATATACCAAGTTGTTTAGGAAAACCCACCCATAAAGGAAACAAATTACTAAAAACCAAGTTTTGAGTTAACATGACTCGATCCCCAAACATTTGAAGAACTAAATCAAAATGGTATAAAACTGTATTTTTGACTGGAGGAAAGAAGCAAAACATGTTGATGCTTTCCTAGCTGACAAAACTCATAATTCAAAGATTGCAATCGACTCAAACCATGGACCATAGACTTTAATTTGACTAATGATGGATGACCAAAGCGACATTGAATCTCCAATGGTGAGGCCACAGCAAAACAAGCCATAAAGGTTCACCCAAACGACTCGACTGCAGCCGCTGCAGTCACCCCAAAATGACATGGTTTTTTTTATCCAAAACGACGCTATTAGTACTAGTGCTTTTACCATGAGGCATCTTGAAGTGACTAAAAATTGGAATTGAAACTCAAGAAGAAACAAATGCTAGAGGGACTTCATCTTTCCACAAATCTTTTATGAAAATGAAATGGTTTGATAATTAAAACCATAGCACATGAGGATGCAGGTTCTCATCCAATGAACAAACAATTATCCAAATCATCTAAAAAAAACCATTATACAAATCAGTGTCACTAGGATAAATCTCCAAATGTATCAGATCCCATGTACCAACTATATAAGAACAAGCAAACTAAATTTTAGATGCAAAAGATGGTAGCCAAGCAAGTTTCAAAAGTAATGAAAACACACACGCCCCTATATTACATTTTTTAAAGCATCTTCAAAATGCATCTTAACTGATCTGCAGAGTGTCTAGATAGCCAATGAGCAGGCAAATAAATGAGTTTAGGCTAATGACAGACCTGCAGCATCAGTAACGTCGAAGGTTTTAGCTGACAAAGCCTGATTTGCTTCAGAATCATTAGCAGAAGTGTCAGATGCTACCCCCGCAGTTGATCTTGGGGAACCATGACTTCCCTCTTGTGGTGTAGCTTCCTGCTCTATTTCATCTGCAATAACTTTTGGAACCTCAACCAACAGTTTTGTTTGCTCAGCTGGTGTCTGAAGCAGCTCCTTTCTTTCCAAGTACTCAAATAATGTAAAGGCTGAAACAAGTTAAGGATCTAGTGATGCTTAATAAGTCTATATCAGGTTTTTCCTTTTGACATATTGATCACCTATGACAGGATATAATTGCAATTTGCAAATAATAATATTTGACTGTCATTTCATGACTAGATGCGCATAAAAATTACCTTAAAATTTTATGAAAATAACAGTGTATCTCTCTGAACAATGGAATAAAAAATGAAATGTAGCCTCATAGAGAAGCTTTTCCTTGTCCAATAAAACATTGCACATACATATCCACGCATGCAGTCCTACACACACACATACACACACAGATTTTATGTATGCATAGGATCAACTTATAAACAGTAGGGATAGTGATTAATTACACTACTTGTACAGAGCTCAAAGAACACATTCTCAAGTGGACTAAAATGTAAGACACCTTCAAATTATGCGCATCTAGAGCCATGACCAAACCAAAACTTCAAAAAACTAGTCATCTTACACCCCTCAAGAATCATATTTACCAATCACATTGTTGGCCAAGATACTTCTATCATTATGCTCCTCAGACTAAATAATGGCTGGAAAATATTACATGCATGATCCCAGAATTTGAATAACTGCATCCGAATGACAAACACAAGGTGATTACAAAAACTAACTGACTACACTCGTAGCAAATGCTACACATGGTTTTGTAAGGATCAGATAATTTAGCTTTCCAACTAACCTGTAATACTAACCAGGATTGTGTAATAACTCTCCCTTATCTACCATGCGGTATTGAGCTCAATAAATCTCTACTTTCAACATGGTATCAGAGCATTCTCAAAAAAAAAAAAAGCAGAACGATGAATAGTCTTTAGGTGAAAGAAGAATAATCAGTGCGTGAAGGATTTCCATGCTTCTCCGGTGGTCTATTGATTTGATTGTGTATACTGGAGGAGTCACCTGTCGCGAAAGAGCATATCCACCGAAGTCTGTGAAGTGTCAAAACACTGTACAACAGTGTAGCCCAAGTCACGTTCATCGCCTATCAAGCGTGAACCATATCAGTTCGTTGTTGTTTTCAACAAGTGACGTAGCTCAAAAGAGTCACCGATGTCAAGCAACCACCGTCAGACCATTGCCGTCGTTGGAGTCTGACCGGCGCGTGTAGGCGCTTGTCAGCCCATCAGGTTATGCCGATCCTCCGGTGGTATCGTCCTTCTCCTGCGAGTCTACCAGCATCTGCCTTTTTCCAGAATCCTCTCTAGTCTTCAGATCCCACTCGTCATCCCCGCGAAACCTCTTGCAGAACAAGTTTCTCAGTCTCGCATGTACTTCTGTCAATGTCCGAAAGTTTATGTTATCTTTCGGATGCATCGCTGCTGTTGTTGCCATCAAGCTTGTTCTCAAGATCGAAGTTAGTCAAAGTTAAGGCTTGTTAGTCAACGTCGACGACAATCAGTCTAGTCGAAGATTGAAGTCTTGTTCAGTCAATGACAATTTCAATCTTCACAACAATCATGTCTCCACAGTCAAAGACCAAAATTAGTCAAAATCAACGGTCATCAATCGTTTGTAAAAGCGCTTCGTCATTAATCGTTAAATCTTGAGTGAGGTTTATTTGTAACAAGCTTGGAACATATGTTTCAGCTTGAGGGGGAATGTTAAAGTACAGTTATTCATGTATCTGCATTAATGAATGTATCTTAATTTATGTTTGCATTTATATTAGTCTACGAATAATGTATCTAAGAGATGTGAGGGGTCAACTTGTAATCTATAAATAGATACACATGAACCCAGTTGGGAGTGTGTGGTATTAAGCTCAATAAATCTCTACTTTCAACATACCCCTAGCTTAGTATTTGGATCCATTGGAGTGTCTACAAGTTTAGAACCCAACAAACAAGTCTCAAATAACAAATCAAGAACATACTTTTTTTAAGAGAAAGAAATGTCCATTCATGACCTGGCAATCTCAATCGCTAAGATATATTCCAACAGACCCAAATCCTTCGTACTAAATCTGCTTTGGAAGAAGCTCTTCAGATCAATAATGCCCTATGTATTGTCACCTGTGATAACAATGTCATCTACATACAATAGAAGCCAAATTCTACCATTAAATGGATGACAATAAAATACTAAATGATCTGCACCACAGCGAATTAGACAAAACTCAGTAACAATAGTGCTGAACCCACCAAACCCTTCTCGAGGAGATTGTTTTAACCTATATAATGATTTCTTCAGTTTACAGATTAACTCAAACTCCCCTTAAGTAACAAAACTAGAAGTGTATCTTCGTGAGCAAAAGAAATTAAAATTTCTTACTGATCTTTCACCCAAACCAGATGATAGCATGTACGATGATTGGATTAGTGAGGACTCTATTGTCATGGAGTGGTTATGGCACAGTCTTGGGCCACAAATTGCGACTATAGTGGAATTCTATGACTCTTCCAAGAAAATTTGGGATTCTCTTGCTAACTTATTTTCCCAACAAAGTAATGTTTCAAGAGTCTTTGAATTATATGAGTAGATCTTCACCACCAAACAATCTGGTTGCTCTCTTTCTGAATATTATAGTGTTTTGAAGAATCTTTGCTACAGATTTGGACCAACAAAAGCAGCATTGGGAAGATTTATGATTGCTTCTTTTCTTTCTGGACTTGATTTAGATTTGCGTGGTTTCAAAGATCAAATTCTCGCTAGTGAGACACTGCCTACCACTGTAAATACTTATTCTCGTCTGTCGCAATCATCCTTAGGTCATCATTCACCTCTTAGACCTCTACTTCAGAAGTATCTGCCTTGATCTCTAATGTTATTTCCCATGGTAATACACGAGGATGTGTGGGTAGCTCTTCTCGGAATTCAAATCGTGATGGTCGTTCCTCTCAAGAGCGAGGAGATCGAAAATGTACTCACTGTAGCCGAACCAATAACATCGAACCATATTGCTGGGCTAAGTATGGACAACGGAATCAAGTTAATCAAGTGTCACATAGTTCTACTGTGGGATCCTCCCAGCCAATCCAGTTGCTTCAGAAGTCTCAGAGTCCAGCACTCACAAAAACCTTACCATCCAACTTAGTGAACAGTTGTATAAATTCTTTGGACACCCC
>JAVXUM010000023.1:11415321-11432647 GCA_035590655.1 Pouteria glomerata
TTGTATAAATATAGAGCTGTAACACTCCAGATTAATTGAATTAATTCACATTCTTCTCTGCAGTAACTCTGCTTTCAAAAATGCGTTTGTTAGCACAGGATATCGGACCCAAGAGTAAGCTAATAGACAAACGAGACAACTAAAAATCCGAGAAGAAAGAGAGTACAACAGTTGGTTTGGAAACAACACAGAACACGAAATACGGTCATCAAGGACAAATGAGGGCATCCGATTAATCAAATTGCACGCAATTAATACTGCATTACTCCAAAAGATTTTGGGAACATTCATGTAAATTAGAAGGCAACGAGCATCATTCTTACAGCAATCCCATTTTGTAGTGATGTGTAAGAACAGGAAGACTGATAAACAATACCTAAAGAAGCCATGAATTCAATAAAAGGGTAAAATAAATATTTTTTGGCATTATCACTACGAAGGATTCGCATAGGCACACCAAACTGAGCTTTAATTTCAGCACTGAAAAATAAAAAATAATTCTAAGCAATTTTTCATTAAATAAATCTAATTCTGTCTGGAAAAATCATCAATAAATGTGACAAAATACTGAAATCCCAACTTTGAAGTGACACGACTAGGACCGCAAACATCTGAATAAACTAAATGAAAGAACATAATGACCTCTTATTGACTCAAGAAGCAAAAAAACACATGATAATGCTTTCTTAATTGATAGGACTCACAATTTAAAGAATTTAAATGACCTAGACTAGGACAAAATGACTTCAACTTTTTTAAAGACGGATGACCAAGATGACAATGAATCTCAGCAGGAGAAGTAAAAACAGAACAAGCTTTAGGCACTGTAGCAAAACAAGCTTTAGGCACTATAGTGTCAAGGTAGTAGACTCCTCCAGCTTCATGCCCTCCTCCAATCATCTCCCTTGCTGTCATATCTTGACTAATGACAGAATCAGGAAATAATGTCAAAGCAATTATGGTGCTTCGTAAGTTGGACATTAGATTAAATGGAAAAGAAGGAACATATAACACTGAGGATAAAGAAAAGAAATGAGAAGGGATCAGTGTACCAACACCATTAACAAGAATTGTAGAACCATTGGCTAGAATAATTGCTTTTAAAGAATTAAAATATTGAATATCAGAGAACAATGTAGATGCTCCAGACATATGATTAGAAGCACTAGAGTCAATAATTCAAGAAGTTGAAGAATGGGTGGATAGACATGCAAGAGAATTTTCTTGAGGAGCAATAGCAGGGGACGCAGTAGGAAGAGAAGCCCGATGAGCTGTCTAGTATTGTAAGAGTCTTGAATACTCCTCTCCTAAAAGAGTCACAGTCTAAGGATGCTCACTAGCGGTGGAGACTTCTGCAGAAGGATCAGAGGAGATGGCATGTGCCAGATACGAAGGTCTGTCAAATAAATCCTAACATTTTTCACAAACATCTCCCAGCTTACCACAATTTGTACATTTTGATCGTGATCCTCTGCCATGACCTCCTCGTTCACCACGACCAACACCACATGTACCACGATTATCAAGACTATCAGAGGGAGACGGCGGTATTTGGCTAGCAAGAGCAAACTAAGAGGGATCTAAATTGACTGAAGGTGAACCTCGAGATACAAATCTCATAACCCTGGAATAAGTCTTAACAAATGAAAGAGAGAAGCTCCACTAAGTATCTAAGCTCTCACTAGTTCAAACTCAAGATCAAGACCAGCGAGGAATCCAAGAACCACCATCTATTCACACTGCCTCTGCATCTCATTCATGTCCAATGACAATGGCTGAATAGAGTTCATCACCTCAAAGATTCATTTTAGAGATGCAAAGTAATCCATGACTGACTTGCCAAACTGCTAAAGCCAATGTTGTTAAGTTGTTAAAATCTCGATTTAAATCTTAAAATCTTACGATTTTACGATGTCAGAGAAAAAAAATTTGTTCAATCTTATGTAAAATTTTAATAGGAGTAAAACAAGTAAAATCTCGATTTTTGGAACATAAAATCTATAAAATCTCAATTTTGTAGGTGATTTTACCAATTTTAAAAATTAGGTTATTTTTGTGTAATTTTCTTAAATAAAATAGACCTTTTGTGTTTTTCTTCCCTAAGTGATGAGCCATAACTATTTCACTTGTTACTTCTTTGTTTTAAGATTTTTTTATTCTATAACACTATTATTTCCTATATATGTTATAATAGTTGAGGACCATGTGAATTGTTCTACCAAATTAACTACCAAAATTGGATATAGCAACTAGATTGGAAACCAAAAGACACAATAAAATATTATAAATCTATTTTAACTCCTACAAAAAATTAAAATAAAGTTGGTAATTTAATATCAATTTTATAGGGGATACCAAATATTTTAGAAGCCTCAATTGTGTAGTTAGGTAAAGAGAGAACCAGATATAGAATATTTTTGTGAACTTTGTTGAGAATTCATTTGGCTGATATAAGTAAGTTTTTATGCATAACATTTTCTTGATGCATGTATTTGTCTCATATTATTAATAAAATTTTTACTTATCAAAAAAAAAAAAAATGAAAGCTCTAAATGAAGAATTGTAGTGTACTAAACTATGTTTCCATGTTATAGGCATTGGATAAAATCATACGATTTTGCGATTCGATTTTTTGGATCCTCCACCAATCTTAAGTAGAATCTCAATTTTAACAATCTTAGCTGCAGCTGGAAAAACTCACGAAAGAGATCATACATACGAGTTAAGTCACTAGAAAATAGCAAACAAACATACTCCCAAATCTCCTTATAAGTGTCCAAATGATTGCACACGTCTGCCACTTAAGTTTCCATAGAATTCTAGAGTAAAGTCACAATATGTGCATCTATTTGAATCTAGGTATCATAGGTAGGATCGATTGAAGTCAGATTTGAATTAATAAGGTATTTCTGCTTGCCATAACCAAGTAAAGGAACTCTAATGGCCTTAGACCACTGAATATAATAAGTTCCATTCAACTTTTAGGGTAGTCAATTGAGGAACAACAGTTGAGTGAATTGTGGAGAAAGGTAGAACAATAGTGGTTGTACTAGTTGATTTAAGTTCCATAGTATCTCAAATCAAATAAAAAAAAAAATTATGTTGTTTCCTGATGAGAGAGCCAACTGACGGCAAGAGAACTCAATTGATGACGAGAGAACCCAACTAATAGTGACTAAAAAAGACGAAGACAGGCACTCATTGAAGAAGAACTCAAGAACCCCACTAGTTGCGGTAGTCGAGTGACTACGAAACCCGACTATGAATTGGTTGTGTTGAGCGACAACGAAGACCGACTACAAACGATGAAGAACGAACTTGCCATGGTTGAGCGACTACAAAGCCCAACTACGAATTGGTCGCATCAAGTGGCAACAAAGGCCGACTACGAACGATGAAGGCCGACTGCGAACTTGTGGTGGTTGAGCGACTATCAAGATCAACTGCTTCAAGACCGTCTGATCTATACAAATCGACTACTTCGAGAAGTAACTAACGATGGCTTCGTCGACTTCAAAACACAATGATGACACTAATGAACAATGAAGTTACAAAAGGTAAAGCTACCGACAATCGCGGCGAGCTCTAAGGTGACGATACCCTTGGGCCGATTGGAGTGGATTAACCACTAGGGTTTCTGACGGCTAGGATTTCCGATGGTAACCCTCTAATACCAAGTTAAGATTGCGTGCCCAGACACCCAATTGGGCAGTCCACATATGCATTTATACTAAATGTATAAAATATGTACAAGCTAAATTACCCCTAGACTAAATAGATTAATACATTAACAGGTTTAAAGAATATCATTCCATGATTCAAACCAAATTTCAGGAAAAAAATAAGTGTCTTTAGAATTGATAATACTAAATATTATTTTAACTCTGTAACTGGAAGGTGTATCTTAAGAATCGAAGGATCATATAACAGAGTTCTTGTGTTGACACACCACAACAAAACACAACGGCAAAAAAGAAAAAATAGACACCTACTTTTAGTAGCCAGACAAATTATGTCCACTACACATATTCCCAACCAGTTCTAGGGCAAGGGAATTCTCATAGCCACAAATCTCATCAATAGATGCCATTTACGCTGCTAAAAGAGTGAGAGATGTGAAGGGTCTACACAATAGCATCTAGTGATGAGGGAGCGATGGATTTCCAAGCCAAAAGTGTCGGAGTTGCGAGCTCCACAGTAACATGATGGGTTTGATTAGGTCAACCATACTTCTCCAAGCAGCACAACACAGTATGGTTGGTGCCATCACAATAGTCACATTTCTTAATACCATGTCTAGGACTACGACTTTGACCATGAGAACCTCTACAAGATGCATGTAATATAGGGAAACATTTTCAACCCTGAATATACTTAGATAGCTTTAACGGATATTCTTTACGCCATCCCTTCTCATTGGCTCGATCAATGAGATTTTGCAACAAGTTCAGTTCTCTCACCAGCCACTGTTAATCGATTGACAACATAAAGTAAAAAGAATTAGAAAGAGATAAAATAAAACTATTCTAACAGGTTGTTTTGACAAGCACGAAACAGAAATATTTATAAATTATTTTGGAAGCAACACAAAAACATGAAAATGCATAGAAACGTATTAAAAGTACAAATTAATTAAATGTTAAAAAAAACTAATAATAAATTAATTAAACAAATTAGTTTGCCATATTTTGGTATATTTTACAGTGTTTTGATGTGAGCAATATAGCTAATATTCTACTTGAGTTTCATTTTGATATCATAAGAAACATAAAAAAAAATATAGAAAATTTAATATAACAGCAGTCTACACGCAGCTTGATACAGAAGCAACAATCAAAATTTCATTTCCATACATTAATTTCAATTAGTATGGAAACAAAAACATTTATGAAATATTTCAAAAACAATTCAGAAGCAGCACAAAACTATGAAAATTAATAGAAATATTTTAAAGAAAAAAATTGAAATCTATCGAAATATACAAAAGACCCAATAATAAATTAGTTAAACAACTTATTATTTTGTTATATTGTGTTGTATTTTGGTATGTTTTTGCTTTTTGTTAGAAACATTATAATTATTATTCCATGCCTAGTTTCAGCCTATTGAACATAAATTTTTGAACCCTTTCGTGGAAATAAAAAATTTGTTTCTAGTGCAAAAGATGATAGTTGCGATTTAAATTGAGGCCAAAACCTCAATTTATGCAAAGAATCAATCATTAGATAGAATTTGTAGCACTATAAAAATATTAAGCTTCCTTTTTTGGCAATGACTAGTGAAATGATGTTACATATATGATTGTTCCAACAATTTTAACCACTATTAAACTAATTATTTCTATTTCAACTAAAATGATACCAACTTAAAAATATCATCCACATATAAGTGTCACATGCAAGGATTTAGATTATCTTATATGTTTTCTGGCTAAGCTTTTAGAACAAACCTTGGATATTGCAAACTATGCGTGCACTAAGCAATATAGAGCTAGCTAACAACAAATTTAAAGTTTAAGGCTCACATGATGGTTTTCACCATCTTGAGTTCTAATTACGTAATATTGTTCACTGACACGGCAAATGTTTTGGCAGACAAGGCAGAATCTCCAAATAGTGTACACAAATCACTCGCACAAGATAAATGAATATATTGATTTTGAATCAACATAATATTTTTAAAGGCCTCATTGTTGGTAACAAAATATAATTTGTGCGGGAACCAGTAATGTATCATGCAATCTCTAAATACTAAGAGCATTTATATTAATATCCAAGGGAAATTTTTCAAAAGATTTTGCAACAATTTTTGTAGGCAAATAACAATAGACCTAAGGAGTCTTACAAATAAACTTAATCAAGACACAACTTTGTATGCAATAATAATTACAAATTTGATGGTAATGCTATTCGTAACCTATCCCATCTGAGGAAATAATTATAGCTAAAAACTGTAGTGTACATCTTTTTTTGTTTTTTTGTTTTCTGTATATGAAAATTTGCTCTCCATTCATATGCAGTTAAATTAATCATATCTAGCTCAGAAATAATTCTTTAGCATATCTGGGCTCAAAATAACTATAGCTAAAAACCATAGGATGCAACCATGTGCTGTTTATGTAGTTTACACATATATGAAAAATTGCTCTCTATTCATTTGCTGTTAACTATATAGGATCATATTCTAGTATCTGCAGCACCGACTAAAGCTAACCTTATCTTGGAAGTGATATTAAGAATCAGTCAAAACTCAATCTTTAGCTTCAACACTACCTTCACGAAAGAAAACCTGTCCATCACCGAGTATCCAAAGTGAATAAGAGAAATATTTTTTGCTTCAGTTGTCCTTCTCAGAAATTACCAAAGCTCCACTGGAAAATTACTGACAACTTCCAGGTCCTTCATTGTAATACGTTGACATAAATATTTCCAATACATTTTTCTTTATAACAGGCATGTCCCCACCTTCGGGACGACTAATCCCCCAGCTCTTGACCCACCCGACCAGAAGTAGTAATCAGATGATGTTGAGGGGGTTCATCCTAGTGACTTCTACTCCAATACAATACCCATGTATGTAATTATACCCTCAAATTACTATCAACAATAACTTTTCTTCCTCAATGTAAATAGCTTCTAAAAAACATTAGCAGGTTTTTGTCTATGGTTGGCATCCCCTTGATCCCTTGTTAATAAAATTACATTAACTTAAAAAAAAAAAGAGAGAGAGAGAAATGAAAAAAAAAAAACCTAAATAGCTTCTAAAAAATCTATTGCATGTCAAATATATCTTCACCATCATGGAATTTTTATATCAATATAATATTAATAAATCTTTTTAGTTTATACCACACCAATGGTTAGGCATCTGAAATTAATAGAAAACATGGTTAAAGTTGCTTCAGTAATGATAAGAATCCTAAAAGCTTCTGAAACGATACAAAACCCAATTCCTGTAACAATGAGAAATTTAAAAGCTTAATTCTGTAGGTTTTCCTGGGATGAAAACCACCCAGCAAGTCATCTTAATTTCTTCTTCCAAACATGCAGTAAGAGAATTTGAATTATTGACATAACAAACTAATCAATAATTTTTCCACTCAAACATAACATAATTTTTTCTTTTTCTATTTAATTACTTTTCATTCATCTTACTTTTTATTTATTTTTTTTTTTTCCCTTTTGCACGCATTGTATCTGTTTATGTGCATTTGAGGACTTGATCAAGTATTGTGACTACCATCTATTTATTCATGAACTCTCCACGTTTTCTTAGCAATTCTCACAAAACTACATCACTATTACCACTACTGGCATTGACACTAATCCTATGTATGAAAATCTTTATGTTGGATCTCAACAAATCATCAAGTGCTTTTGAACAATAGGTGCACTTCGAGCACAATTAATCATAGAACAAAAACAAAGGAAACAAAAGCAAGATAAAAGGGTCCATAATCATTTTGTTAATGTTTGATAACTTTCTAAAACCGGGACTACATACATGCTTTGTTATATCCTCATGCAACATTTCAGCCTTCTGTTGAAACTCCACCTATCAATGAAAGCAATTAAGTCAAAATTAATCATTAAGCTATTTGATTGAATATATAAAGCAGAAATTTTGAAATAGAGTACATCAATGTAAAGAAAAAAAGGAAAGAACTTAATCGAGTTAACAAGTTATACCATTCTTTAACCAAAGATAAGCCTAAGATAAACCTACATATTTTATCCAAAAAAATGATAAAGCCACAAATTCAAGATTAGCTTTTCGATATTAAATCCACAAATGGCACGGGAATACCAGATGATGTAGATTTTATCATCTTATTTCAACAGTGTATAATGCCAGGGGCAGACTGGCAAGCATTGTAAGTTCTTTGGAATCAGTATACCTTATCAAAGAGAAACAAGAAAGAAAACCAATATGGGAAGAAGTTAAGAAGGTTAAGCTTAAGCTAAAAGATAAATTTTGGTAGAATAACCACTGAAAGGTGTTGATGTTGTAACCGGGGAGAAGTCATAACACACTTCAATTGACAGTATGTTGTTAACGGTGCTAACACATTATGTGTGCATATCAGCACACTTACAACAGACAGACAGTAATGCTGCTAACAAGTACCACTACAACCAACCAGTATCATAAGCAACTTCAGGACTCCACACTATGTTTGGGTTATAGTAGTTGAGAGGCAGAATAGGAATCTCATTCCAGAATTCAAAATCCACATTGTGCCCATTTAATTTGGAAGGCAATTGTAAATCAAAATTAAATTTTTTTCTTGGCTTGTCTCTCATAAGAAGTTAAATCCATTGATTGTCTTCAGAACAGAAGACAAAATTTAGCATTGAGATTAATTGGTGTGTTATGTGTAACCTCAGAGGAAAATATCGATCATTTATTATTACACTATAATGTTGCAAATAATTTGTGAAGGAGATTGTTTGCTGAAGGGAGCATTGAATTCCCCCTAATTCCAATTCAGAGACATTCATCATCAGATTTTGTGGTTTAGGAAAATATTTTAATGCTAAACTTATATGGACTGCAAGTCTTTTTGCTATTTTTTGGGTGATCAGGACAGTGGCAAAGTCAAGGAAGTGGATTATGTATAGGATCGAAGCAAATTTTCCACATCTTTGTGGTAGTTTACACTTCCTTATCTAATTGTATTCATTTTTTTTAAGTCATTAGAGAGGACTGCGTCCATCCATCTTTGGTTTCTCTGCACCATCAGATAAAGCTTGTAGCATAATTGATGTTAAAATCTTTAGAATGCTCTAGAATAGTTGTGATTATGAGCTATGACAATTTGAGGGATTTGATTTAGGATTTGATTAGCTTTGATTGATTGTATTTCCTAAATAGATTGTATTCTATTAGTATAAATATAATACAAGAGAGATTAGGATTCCAACTCACTCTCTCAATTGTTTCTTTATTTCATTCAATTTGATATCAGATCGACCCTATTTTTCTTTCCAACAAAATTTAAAAAAAAAAAAAAGAAAAGAAAAGAAATAAAGAAAGAAAACCTAACTTTTAGCGTCATCGTTTGTCAGCAATTTTCGAAGTCATCGTTCATCAACAACTTCGTTAGTCATTGTCGTCTTCGCCTTTATAAGTCGCCCTCCCAGCGATCCTCAACAATGGTCGTCTGATGTAAGTGATCTCAAATTGTCTTGCTCGATGTTGATTGCCGCCACTGTCGTCTAATAATCTTCAATCATTGCTCGTCACACTTTTGATCGTCAATATTCTTGCTCAACATTGTTGTTCCTTGCTAATTAATTGTATTCGATTGTCGCTCGTCACTACTTGTCTAAAGTCTATGTTGTTGCTCGGTACTTCTGCTTTTGTCTATTATGGCTCTCAATCCCACTAAGACTAAGATTTCTGGTACCAAGACTTCTCCTATTGCATCTGCTGGGCTTGTTCTACAAGTTGACAGTCTTCCTAAGCCCGTCTTGTTTGAAAAGCTTAATGGCACAAAGTATTTGACATGATCTCATGCCGTTCAGGTCTTCTTGATTGGTCGTCAATTGAAAAATATATTACAAACGCTCCACCAGATTCACAATCTCCTTGGTATTAACAAGAGAGAGATTCGGATGTTGTTAAGAGTTGGATCTGGCATAGCTTGGAGCCTTCGGTTTTTTGCACAGTTGCTTTATGTGGTTCCTCTAAAGTCATATGAGAGTCATTAGCAGACTCTTTCTCTTAGAGAAGTAATATTTCGGAGATTTTTGAGACATATTAGAAACTTTTCTCTTTTTAGCAAGGTGCTCAACCATTGTCTGAATATTATAGTAATCTTAAAGCCTTGGGTGATCACTTCTACAATTTTGCCTCTTTATAAAAATTAAGACTAAGAAGATACGACAACGGGATGAGCTCATAACACTCCTACCTCTTGCTAGCCTTAATGATAATCTCTACAATTATTGGGATCAACTTCCAGCAGGAGAGACCATACATACCATGGGCAATTCTTACCCTCGTCTTCAACATTCATGCTTAGGCCATCACTCTTAACCGGCCTCCCCGACTAATGGTTCTAATTCCGCTGCTCTTGTTAGTGGCTATAAGGTCGTCATTCTCGTGGTGGATCTCTTGATTTTCGTCATGGTGGTCATGGCTCTGGACGCAACACCAAGAAATGTGATCATTGTGGGGTCACTAATCATTCTGAACCATACTACTAGAAGAAGTATAGTTGTCATGAGCAAGCCCATTATGTCACTACTGAGTCCACTGGCATTGACTCTTCTGCACATAGTACTAGTTTGAGTGATCCTTCTACGTCTGGTACATCATCTTCGGGGTCCCTTAACCCCTATTAAATTAGAGGCTATTGCTCAGACTCTTCACATCTCCTGCTCTTCTACTATTACTTTAACACAATCAGGTGGTATTACTTGGTTTACTTCTCCATCTTCCTCTCCATGAGTTATTGATTTTGGTACAAGGCACACATCTCCAGTAATCCTTCCTTATTTTCTAACTTAGCTATAACAATCCATAGTATTATCTTAGCTGATGAGTCCTCCCCACCTGTGGCTGGTAAAATATACCTTCACCCTTATCTCTCCTTAACCTTACTTTCTAGTCTTTTTGTATCTAAATTTCCATTTAATTTGTTATCTATTAGTCAATTAACTAAATCTTTGAATTGTTTTTTAACCTTTTCTCCTTCTTCTTGTGTTTTTTAGGATTTCAAGACATAGAATACAATTGGTTTGGGATATGAACAAGTGATTTATATTACCTTGATCCTGCTAGCTTTACTTTTTCTAATTCAACTTTTAATGCATCCGTGTCTCATCTACAGTGGCATTGTCATTTGGGTCATCCGTCATTCGCTCGTCTCAAGTTTGTTCCTAATTTAGAATCTATTTCGAGTCTTGAATGTGAGGCTTGTCAACTTGGCAAGCACCATCGTCGTTTGTTTTCGAGTTAAAAAAGTAATCATCAATCTAAACCATTTGATGTAATCCATATGGACATTTTAGGTCCTTCAAGAGTTGCTTTTACTAATGGATTTTGGTATTTTGTCATTTTTGTTGATGATTATACCCATATGACTTGGCTATTTTTGATGAAATATCATTATGAGCTACCGGCTATTGTTTTACGATTCTATAATAAAATTCCAACTCCCGAAGATCTCTCTTTAGACCAGTCAAGGAAGCCTCAATGTATTCCTTGATTCTAGCCACTAAACCAATGATCCCGCTGAGTGGATGTATCCGTTATGGAAAAAGTCCTTGGATCTTGCTCCTTGTCCAAGAGAAAGGACTATAACCTCGAAGGAAGAACTTCCGCGAGAGGGTCTTCTGTGGCTAGCCGCTTTGGGGGGACCTTTCCTAGGTGAAGTGATGCGGGGGTTGCTTCAATCATTAAATACGTCATGGCTTCATGCCGAGGGGAAAGCCCCTCATAAGGAAGTGACCCTGCCCTTGCTAGCGCTGCCCAAGTAGCTACTATTTAATAACATATATATTTTTTTTCATATTTCTTGTTTGTATCCTCATTTTTTAAAAATTACCATATCCCCTGCCTCTATCCATATTTGTGCTTCTTAGATTATAAGTCTTAACTCAAGAGAATAGATGTAAAAAAATAAAGACCAAGCCCGCAAAAGTCATACTGATGAGTAATACTCAGTTGATAAACATAGAAACTTACAACAGTAGGCCTCTTGAGGGATCCACTTTTTACTCTTTCATGCAAATCCTCGCATTCTTCCTACAATCACCATGAAAAAAGGTTAGATACAGTGTGTATATCATTCAACAAATTTTTATACATCAAGAATTCTACCATTTCTATTCATCAGCAACCCTTTTTGTAACGGATATTCATCAGAAAGCCAACAAATGAAATAAGAAGTTTTTGTCTACACTACCATGGCACGATTCAAATATCTTCCCTCGACGGGTACAGTAATGTACATATATTAAAATCACCAAGCATTAAAGAAACCTTACTAAAACCAAACTCCAAATTATGGAACATCTCAACTCATGAGCGGATCTAGAACCTGATTACAAGTGAGATGCCAATAATACATGATCAAGGACCATATGCTTGCCATTCAGGCAAACATCGAGAAATTTTCCAACTGATTTTTGAGAACTGAAATTTCTCCACCAGGATAATCAGGTTAACCATTCTTAATCAAGCAACTACACTTGGCCTAATATTTATAGAAGTTTAAGTGATGGACTTAAAAGATTTCACCTGCTAGAAAGCCAAAAAAACCTTTTCCACTAATTAAAAGGCTATGAGAATTCAAACAGCATAACATTAACTACTACTTGATGACAGCTAGGGCAATGAGAAAGCCAAGAATTCTACAGCAACATGATCAACATCATCCATTAGTTTATGTTTTGGCTTTAACAGACATTGATGAGAGCCAGGGGTTGCAAGATAGAAGGCTGGGATTCTTCCACATAATGGATTCAATTGTTGCATCAGCATTGGCAGTAAGCAAACAGTGAATGAGGCCAAGGTCATAAGAACCAAATGAAAAGAGTGAAATTATGCCACATCATAGGGTTAAAACCTAACCATGTTAAAGAGATCAATGCATTTTGTTCATATAGGGAGAAAGATGATTAGCCTCGAACGACGTTACATGGACTCTTCTAAATATATGATCCACCCGTGTAGGATACTTGACTCTTGGATAAGAACAATTGGGTATGGGTATGATATGTGTTTCCCATATATAATTGGATATCCACAACATATTTATTAATTCAATTTTAGCACACACTCAAATGGCACCCTGTAAATATCATCTTATTCTATAAAATAAAATAATAATATTAAATATATGAATATTTTCCCAATGACATTATCCTTGAACAAGAGAATTAAATAATTCAACTCACCCGTTCTCAAGTCCATGCAACATAGGCCTTAAACATTGACAACATCAACCAGTAAAATTGTTGTTTAATTTGCAATTTCAGATTGGAAAACAAAGAACAAGCCCACTATTTGCCCAGAAACTAAACAACTGATTCAAAGTTCAATTGATATTAAATGAAGAGTTATCATGTTATCCCCTGTTGCAGAAGTTGATTACCTCAGAGAAGTTAACTTCTGACAGCATGCAAATTCGTACGTCTTGCATCAAATTGGAAACTTGAAGGAGAATCTCTATACCAGTATTGTCAGGTCCAGGGGCCTTTGTCACACCTACAAAACATTCGATAAAATGAACCAAAATTCAAAATACAACCAAGAAAGTAGCATATATTTAGCACACATACAGAGAAGGCAGCCAACTAGCCAAAGAATATATCACTTTATGAGTATTTGTACAAGGCATTGACTATGTGCGCAAGAACATAAAATGGATAAACAGCGTCAAGCAAGCAGGATCAGGAAATCAAAATAATAGCCATAACTTGTTTATGAAAAAAGAGATTCTTTTCCAAATTTGAGGTTATGAAAGAATAATATTACACTATTATGACAGGGAAAAAGGTGCAGTATTTGGTGAAGCTTTTCTGTTCTTTCTTCAATACCCTCTCCCCACAACTACTAATAACTTTGTTGGAAAATGTATTAAGGAGTTTAGGCTGTAGATATATGCATTCCTAAATTAGAAGATAGCACATTTATTGAAATTCCTTTGACTGAAGGATTTGATATAGGATAGTTATTTTTTTCCTTTTCAATTTAGGGCATCTTGTGTATATAAAGGGAATGCTGTAAAAATTTTTGAGATATGAAAGAAATTCTTTATTCAGCAATTTACAACATGGCATCAGAGCTTTAGACTCTGAGAATTTTTCCACTTAGCCTTCATTGCTAGAAAATTTTTTCAAGTTTGTTCAGCCTTAATTGCCGATCAACCATCACAGTCTTCATCTCCTCTAGAAAACATTCTTTGAGCTTCTCAATTCTGATCATCGGAAACTTAGCGTCACCAGAGTTCATCACTGGAACCCTAGCACCACCGTTGATTTCATTTGCAGCCTTAATTGCTGCTTCCATTGTTATTGGCTTCAAAAGTATCGTCGATTGTCATCCGCTTCCTTGCATTCATCAGACAATCACGCGACAACTGTCGAGTCTCCCAGACAATTGCAAGACCATCGTCGGACCTTCTAAGTACCTTCACGACCATCGTTGACTCTTCCAGACGATCACAAGGTCTATGTCGACATTCCAATTGTCTTCATGATTGACGTCAGAAACCCTAGCCTTCCTTGGCGACCATTGTCTCCTCATTCTTCATCGATCGTAGTGGGGTTGATTCTCATTATCGCCTCTTTCTTCATCGATCGCAGTGGGGATCGGTTCTCCCATCATCGATGTCGATCATCGACTATAGTAGGGTTAGCCTTTCCCATCATCATCGTCAATTGCCAACTAAAGTAAGCTGCGCCTCTCTGATCATCATCACCGTGCAACCTCCAATCGCGTTTCATCAGTTGTCGTTCGTCGCTACTAAAATCGTCGACCATTGCCGCTTGTGCAATCTCCATACACGCTTCTTCATTTGTTGACCATCACTCCTTAAATCTTCTATTGTTAATAGCAGACCTTTGTTGTCGAGGCTTTTTCATCTCCGATTATCTCCACCAATCACCATGGCTAAGACAAACAAGAAGCTATAGGACCTACTAGTAACTCTTTAAAACCCTAATACATGTTCATTGGCACATTAAGGTAAATTTCCTCTTTTACATGGTTTAAATAACTCAGATAATGCATTTACAAATTCTTGGATTATTGACTCAGAAGCAAAAAATCATATGACACATTCTTCCCATAAATTTAGTACATATGTCCCTCATCCTAACAATAGGAAAATAGCTACTGCAAATGGTTCATTAACCACTGTAGCAGGTGCTGGAAATATCAAGATTTGTCCCATATTTATTCTTAGGAATGTATTCCACGTTCCAAAGCTAGCCAGTAACCTTGTGTCATGAATAAGCTCTCTCATGACTTGGATTGCAAAGTAACCTTTATTTTTTCCACTCATTGTGTATTTCGGGATCAAGATTCAAGGATGATAATTGAACATGCTAAAGGGAAGGATGGATTGTACTACCTTGAAGTACCTGAGAACTTGAGTGTTAGCAAGGGCAAATCACCTCCATCATTTTTTTCTGAGCATTCTCATACCAATAAAGATAAAATTTGGCTTCACCATCGAAGACTTGGACACCCTTCGGAATTCTTAAAATCATGTTTCCTTCTCTATTCAAAGGGCTAGATAGTGAGAACTTTCATTGTGATGTCTGTGAGCTTGCAAAACACAGACTATAAGTTTTCCAAACAATAATAAAAGAAGCTTTATTCCTTTTGCATTGATACAAAGTGACAACTGTGGTCCATCCACTATTACAAATATTTCAGATGCTAGATGGCTTATTTCTTTCATTGATGATTGTACTAGGTTCACCTGGGTTTTATTGTTAAAATTCAAATCTGATGTCGGTAGTGTCTTCCCAAATTTTCATAGCATGATCAAAACTTAGTTTGGGGTTCAAATCAAAAAGTTCAGATCTGAAAATGCAAGGGATTATTTCAATCAAATTTTATCACCATATTTCCTATAGTAAAGAATAATTCATAAATCATCTTGTATTAACACCCCACAACAGAATAGAGTGGCAAAAAGAAAAAATGATCACTTGCTTGCCACAACCCAGGCACTATTTCAAAACAATGTGCCAAAACATTATTGGAGGGAAGTCATTCTTATATCTATACATCTCATAAACAAATTACCATCAAGAGTTTTGGGATTCAAAAGTCATATGGATACACTCTCAGTTCTACCCTGATCTTTATACCACAAATCATCTTATTCCTAAAATATTTGGCTATGCATCATTTGTTCATAGTCACAGTCAAAATGGAGGAAAACTGGACCCCAGAACAGTAACGTGTTTTTTGTGGGGTATTCTTTAACAAAAAAGGGGTATAAGTGCTATCATCCTCCTACCAAAAAAACCTTTGTTTCTGCCGATGTCACCTTTGTTGAACATAAGTCTTACTTTTCTACACCTTATCTTTAAGGGGAGATAACGTTTTTAGAAGACAAGGATAGAGACTTTTTCATTCTTGATTTGCTTCCATCTTCTCAAAAATGTTCCAAGTCTACATCTTCTCAAAACCAACCTCCTTATCTTTCTCAAGACCAGCCTCATGTTTGCACCAACCAACATGTCAAAACCTATGATTAGAGGTGATGACACTGTTGATAAACCACGGTCTCTCAGGTATATTCAAGGAAGAAGAATCCAAATCCTAAACCAGTGCAAGTCTAAGAACCAAACTCTAAACTTTGGAAATGAGGTAACAATTTCTAGTCCTTCTTTACCAGCTAAACCTATATCTGATATTAATTTGCCTATTGTTATTAGGAAAGGAACCAGGGAATGTACTAAAAACCCATTATATCCACTCTCACATTTTGTGTCCTTTGAAATATGTTCATCATCTTGTAGAAGTTTTCTTATGAGTATAAATACTATGTCTATTCCCACGACACTATCTAAGACTTTGGCCAGTGAACATTGGAGAAATGCCATGAATGTTGAAATGCAGGTTTTGGCGAAAAACCAAACTTGGGAGGTGGTGGACTTACCAAAAGGAAAAAGGGAAGTGGGATGTAAATGGATTTTCACAGTAAAGTATAATGCAGATGGCACACTTAAGAGGTATAAAGAAAGACTAGTAACTAAGAGATATACTCAAACCCTTGGGGTAGATTATCAAGAAACCTTTGCTCTTGTTGCTAAAATAAACAAAGTTAGAATCTTGCTGTCCTTAACTGCCAACTATATTGGCACTTGCAACAATTTGATGTAAAAAACGCCTTTTTGCATGAGGATCTAGAGGAGAAAATCCACATGGAAATTCCACCTAGATTTCATGAAAATCTAAGAGCCAACAAAGTGTGCAGGCTTAAAAAGACATTATGGACCAAAGCAGTGTCCAAGAGCTTGGTTTGGAAGATTCATCAAAGTAATGTTATCTATGGGATATAACTAAAGCCAAGAAGACTACACACTCTTCATCAAGTACTCAGACTCAAAGGGAGTTACAATTTTGTTGGCATGCGTTGATAATATAATATTGACAGGACTTGAAAAATAAGGAATAATGGAAAAGAATTAATTGATCTTCACCAAACCATTAACCTCGTAAATTTACTATTAATGCCAATTGGCTTTCCAAAAATACATGATATGTTTCCAATAATTCGAACCCTAATTAGCAACTAATTAAAGATAAATATAGAAACAAATAATAGAAAAAATCTCCTATTCTAACACTC
>JAVXUM010000023.1:11432747-11453428 GCA_035590655.1 Pouteria glomerata
CAACTAATTAAAGATAAATATAGAAACAAATAATAGAAAAAATCTCCTATTCTAACACTCCCCCTCAAGCTGGAGCATACAAATCAAACATGCCTAACTTGGTAGACAGATATTGGAAAGAGGATCGAGGCAAAGGCTTGGTAAGGATGTCGCCCAACTAGGATTCTGAGCGCACATATGGTGTACAAATATCACCCCTCTTCAAACAGTCCCAAATAAAGTGACAACAAACTTCAATATGTTTCGTGCACTCATGAGACACAAGGTTATTGGCAATGAATATGGCAGACTGATTATCACAAAACATAGGCATCGGTTGAGGAACCTTTATACCAAAATCACGCAAGAGTGATCGAACCCAAAGCATCTCAGTGATTGTATGAGCCATGGCACGGTATTCAGTTTCAACACTAGAATAAGCAACAACATTTTGCTTTTTACTTCGCCAAGTGACAAGATTGTCATCGATAAAAGTACAATAGCCAGAGGTAGAACGACGATCACTACGACTCCTAGCCTAGTCAGCATCACTATAACCAATCACAAAAAGAGAGGACGGTTGATATAACAAACCTCAACTGAGAGCGCCCTTCAAGTAACGTAAGATACGACATACTGCACCAAAATGTGACGATCGAGGAGCATGCACAAATTGATTGACAACACCCATAACATATGTAATATCTAGGCGAGTAACGATAAAATAGATCAATTTGCCAACCAAGCACCGATAACGACCAACATCAGAGAAAGGCTCCCCAGTAATGGCATCAAGTTTGACAGAGGTATCCATAGGAGTATCAGCGGAGCGAGAACCAAGTAAACCAATTTTAGAAAGAAGATCCAACACTTACGCTATAAAAGAGTGAGTCCTGCCCGAGATCATGCTATTTCTATGCCAAGGAAATAGTAAAGAGCACCCAAGTCTTTAGTATGAAAATGTTGACTTAAATGAGACTTCAAATTAGCAATACCTAAGATATTATCCCCCGAAATAATGATATCGTCAACATACACAATCAGAATAATGGAACCAGTAGAAGAATGCTGAGTGAAAATAGAACGATCTGAAGTAGATCGATTCAAACCATACTTCAACAAAACATCACTAAAGCGATCAAACCAAGTACGAGGACATTGCTTCAAGCCATATAAAGCACATCATAATTGGCAAACTAAGTGTTCACTCTCAGGGACAACATAGACAGGGGGTTGCTCCATGTAAACTTCCTCTTGAAGCTCACTATGGAGAAACGCATTTTTAATATTCAGCTGATAAAGAAGCCAAGAGCGACTCACAGCTAGAGCAAGAAGTATACGAATAGAATTCAAACGAGCAACTGGTGAAAAAGTCTCTAAATAATCGACTCCATAAGTCTGAGTATAGCCTTTAGCAATAAGGTGTGCTTTGAGTCTCTCAACCGAACCATCTAGAAGATATTTTGCATTATAAACCGAACGACATCCAACGGTTTGCTTTCCAGAAGGTAATGGTACCAGCTCCCAGGTATGATTTTGATAAAGTGCCTGCATTTCCTCATCCATAGCATGCTTCCATCCAGGAGAAGATAATGTAGCTTCGACTAAGACTAGAAGAGAAACAAAAGACAAGGCACAAACAAAGGAATACAAACAAGGAGAAGTACGATGATAAGACACAAATTTAGCAATAGGATGTTGGGTGCAAGCATGCCTACCTTTACGTAAAGCAATGTGCAAATCATCGTCAGAGATAGGAGTTGGATCCTCAGACAAATTGGATGGGCCATAAGAAACAACTGGTCTATCCCGAGTCCGCTCGTACACTTGTAAGGGAACCTCCTGATTGTGTTGATATTCCTGCAAAGAGGGTTGAGAAAGAGGTAAAGTGGGACTAGTTTCCCCTTTGCTAGTCTCCCCCTCACGAGAACAAGGATACAACTCCCCCTGAGTACTGGAAATAAGATTGTGGGATAATTGAATCCCAGAAGTAAAGAAAAAGGCAGTGGACTCAAAAAAGGTAACACTAGCACTCACAAAATATCGACGAGAAGGTGGGTGCTAACAACGATACCCTTTCTGTGTACGAGAATATCCTAGAAAAATGCATTTGCGAGAACGAGGAGACAACTTATCTAAGCCAAGATCAAGAATGTGAACAAAAGCAACACAACTAAAAACTTGCGGAGTAAGGAGAAAGGGGTTACCAGTAGGATACAAAACGGAAAATGGAAACTTATTACCCAATATGACAAATGGCATACGATTGATAAGATAACAGGCTGTAAGGACAACATCTCCCCAAAAAAGTTTTGGCAAATGCATATTAAACATCATAGTGCGACCAATATTAAGTAAATGACAATGTTTGTGCTCGGCAACACCGTTTTACTGTGAGGTATGAATACAAGTAGTCTAGTGAATAATTCCCCATTCTGTACAAAAAGAGGCCATAACAGATTGCACATATTCCAAAGCATTATTAGAACAGAAAATTTTGATACATTTGTCAAATTGGTTAAAAATCTCATTGTAAAAGCGAGTCACAATATAAGGCAAATCAGATCGCTTTTTCATCAAGAACAACCAAGTCATGCAAGAATGATCATCAACAAAAATAACAAAATATTGGTAACCATTAATAGTAATAATACAAGACGGTCCCCATATGTCTGTATGAACTAAATCAAAAGGTTCTGTTTGATGATTAACACCATGACTAGAAAATGAACCATGGTGGTATTTACCAAGTTGGCAAGCCTCACATTCTAGACTCAAAACATGAGTCAAATGGGAAATAACAGACTTCAATTTATTTAAAGACGGATGCCCGTGGCGAAAATGCCACTAAAGAGGGGAAACTGTAGCACTTAGAACAAAAGAAGGTGTAGTAGAAAAGCTTGCAGGATCCAGGTAGTAAAGCCCGTCTTTCTCATGCCCCAAACCAATTGTCTTCTTCGTCTTGAAGTCCTGAAACATACACAAGGTAGGAGAAAAAGTCACAAAACAATGTAGAGTTTTAGTTAACTGACTAACAGATAATAAATTGAATGGAAAATTAGGGACATAAAGGCTATGAGGTAAATGAATTGAAGAATGAGGAGAAAGAACTCATTTCCCTCGTACAGGATAAGATGATCCATCAACTAAGACAACATGATGATTAACGGAATTTAATTGAGAAGAGAAGGAAGGTTTACCCGAAATATAAGAGCTTGCACCAAAATCAATGACTCAGGAAGAAGGAGTGGACACGATACAAGCCACATTACCTGAAGTTGCCAATGTAGCAGTGGAAAATGAATGGGGTGTCCGAAGAGTTTGCAAGAGTTCACTAAGTTGGATGGTAAGGTCTTTGTGAGTGCTGGACTCTGAGACTTCTGAAGCAACTGGCATTAACTGAGAGAATCCCACAGTAGGAGAACTATCTGACACATGATTAACTTGATCTAGCTGTCCATACTTAGCCCAGCAATATGGTTCGGTGTGATTGGTCCGACCACAGTGAGTACATTTTCGATCTCCTCGCCCTTGAGAAGAATGACCACCACGATTTGAATTCTGATAAGAGTGACCCCCTGTCCTCCTGTACTACCACGAGAAATATCATTAGAGATCAAGGCAAATGCTTCTAAAGTAGAGGTCTAAGCAGGTGAATGATGGCCTAAGGATGATCGCAACAGACGGGAATAAGCATTTGCAACGATAGGCAATGTCTCACTAGCAAGAATTTGATCTTTGAAACCACGCAAATCTGAATCAAGTCCAGAAAGAAGAGAAGCAATCACAAAATCTTCCCAACGCTGCTTTTGCTGGTCCAAATTTGTCGTTAAGGGTCAATGCTGTAACAACTGATCCCAAAGATTCTTTAAAACACTATAATATTTAGAGAGAGAGCGACCAGCTTGTTTGGTGGTGAAGATCTGCTCATATAATTCAAAGACTCTTGAAACATTACTTTGTTGGGAAAACGAGTCAGCAACAGAATCCCAAATTTTCTTGAAAGAGTCACAGAATTCCACTGTAGTCGCAATTTATGGCTCAAGACTATGCCATAATCACCCCATGACAATAGAATTCTCACTAATCCAATCATCGTACATGCTATCATCTGGTTTGGGTGGAAGATCAGTAAGAAATTTTAATTTCTTTTTTCCATGAAGGTACAACTTCACCACATGTGCCCAAGCTAAGTAATTTATACCATTCAACCTTTTAGAAGTAATAGAATGAGGAACATCTTCATCTTTAATCAATATTGATTTTGAATCAACAACAGGAACTTTCCCTTCAGCCATATGATCAGAAAATAAAATAAAAAATCACCCAAGAAAGAAAGTACCAGGAGAAACCGAGACTACCAAGTCCAAATCAGCAGTGTAATACAAAAGTACTATCAATGAGTGGTCGGGCAGCACAAAACAATGGTTGGGCAGCAACAGAGAGGTCGGGCAACAGCAAATTTTTTTTTTTTTTTAATACAATCAGCAACGACTATCAAGAGCAAAGAAGACTAGCAAAGGAAACCAGCAGGAACAAGAGAACCAGTGACGAACAAGCTGCGAAAGGCAGCAACTATCAAAAACGAAGAAGACTAGCAGAGGAAACCATCAGGAGCGAAGAAAACCAGCGACGAACAAGCAACGATGGGCTCGTCTAGGGTTACGACACGCAGCAACTAGCAGCGACTAAGGTGACGCCAAGCAAGCAACAACGAGCAATGACGGAACCTTCATGATCGGAAGACAGCAAACTAGCATCAGCGAGCAATCAACGATGAAATCAACGACAAGCAACGACGGCATCAGCGAGACCGACAAGAATCATCGAGATGAACATCAACGACTCTCATCGGAAGACATCGACGACAGCTGCCGCCATCGAGCGTGGTAGGTTAGGTTTTCTTTTTTTTTTTGGCTTAAAAAAAATGGAGGAAGGGCTTTGATACCAACTTGAAAAGTAAGAATAATGGAAAAGGGTTAATTGATCTTCACCAGACCAATAACCTCGTATACATACTATTAATGCCAAGTAGCTTTCCAAAAATACATGATATGTTTCCAATAATTCGAACCCTAATTAGCAACAAATTAAAGATAAATATAGAAACAAATAATAGAAAAAATCTCCTATTCTAACAATAGGAAATGATGAGAAGGAAAGACAGGCTCTGAAACAAAGTCTTGCAAAATAGTTCGAAATTAAAGACCTAGGAAGATAAAAATACTTTTTGGGAATTGAATTAGCACACCCAAGGCAAGGAATCTTTATCTCTCAACAAAAGCACACTGTTGACCTTTTGAAAGATACAGGAAAGTTAGCAGGCAAACTAGCAACTATACTAATAGATTCCAGCCGCAAACTTGGAGAGGTAGAAGGGGATGTTGTTATTGACAAGGAGACGTATCAGAGATTGGTTGGGAGACTTATTTACGTATCTCACACTAAGCCTAACATTGCCTATGTTGTTAGTGCAGTAAGTCAGTTGTTAGTGTAGCAAGTCAGTTCATGCACAACTCTAAAGAAGTTCACTTGCAAACAGTCTATAGAGCGTTACACTACCTTAAAGGAACTCCAAGGAAAGGTATTTTGTTCTAGAAGAATGCTGGACTTATGCTCGAAGCATACACAGATGTTGATTATGTCAGGTCAGTGACCAAGAAAAAATCTACCACTGGGTATTGTACTTTTCTTGGTGAAAATCTAGTTACATGGAGGAGCAAGAAACCAAACATGGTGGCTAGGCCAAGTGGTAAATCAGAATTTCGAGCAACAGCACAAGCAATTCGTGAGCTACTATGGTTGAAATTTATCTTGGAAGATTTGAAGATTAAATGGGAGTGTCCTATGGAACTTTACTATGATAACAAGTCTACAATTAGTATTGCACACAATCCAGTATAGCATGATAGAACCAAACACAGGTGGACAGACAATTCATCAAAGAAAAACTAGACAGTGGTTTGATCTGTACGTCTTATGTGTCCACTAACTCCCAACTAGCAAATATAATTACTAAGGGTTTGAGTAATCCCATGCTTCGAATAATTGTTACCAAGCTGGGAATGAATAATGTCTATTCACTAGCTTGAAAAGGAGAGTGTTGGAAAATGTATTTAGGAGTTTAGGATGTAGATATATGCATTCCTAAATTAAATGATAGTGCATTTATTGAAATCCCTTTGATTGAGGGGTTTGATATAGGATAGTTATTTTTTTTCCTTTTCAGTTTAAGACATCTTGTGTATATATAAGGAATGTTGTAAACCTTTTTGAGATATGAAAGATTCTTTATTCAGCAATTTACAACAAACTTCAATGTAATTTAAAAGAAATTTTTAGTAATTAACACTTAAGTAAATTAACTTTACATTCTTTAGAATTCCTTAAATGCTCTTTTAACCATGTTAGAATTATTGTTAGGATTATCACAAAATATTCTCATTAATTATATTTCCTCATCTCGATTGTATCCTTTTCAGTTGTAACTCTTAATTATAAATATAATGCTACAACGGAGGGGAGAGTCTGATCTCCTCCTCTACTTTTTCCCTTTTTCTTAACTTGGTATCAAAGTCATGATCCAAGGAAAATAACAAAAAAAGTTACTGTTCAAACACTCGCTAGTTTCACAATTCACGCTGCTGACCAACTTTTCGACCACCATCACCACCAATAAATCATACCCATAGACTAATCGGCAACTAACAACTACTGATGATGGAAGCTAAAGATCATATAGAATATCATTAAAACTTGTCACGTTCAATCTAGGGATCAATTAGCAGATTTGTTCAGCAAAGCTCTTTGGGGTTCTCGAGATATGTAACAAGCATGGAACATATGATATACATGCTCCAGCTTGAGGGAGAGTGTTAGATATTAGTGTAAATATGGTAGGAAGACAATTAGTTTTCTAATTTCCTAGTGTATGAATATTTGATTGATAGTTTCCTAAAACGTAGGACTCTTATGCATGTGAATACGACAAGATGAACCCTGATACAATATAGCAATTTCATCTTTCAATTCAAAAATCTTACAATTCAATTTTCTTTACAATTCAATTCCACTATTCCGGAATATAAGACGGTCCACCTCTGATCACTCAGTTTTTGTACAAGTCATCCTTTGGCACTATCATCTCGATTGTTTATGTGAAGGATATCATTATTTCTGGTCTAATGGTATTTTTTCATTGAGTATCTGGGAAAGCAATTTCACACAAAGGACCTTGAAGCATTACACTATTTCGCAGAAATTGAGATTGCTCGTTCTTTCCAGGGTATTTCTTTGTTTCAAAGAAAATATGTGTTAGATTTGCTTTTTTGAGACTATATTCTTGGGTTCTTATCTTGCTAATACCTCATGGAGATCTATTTACTAATGTTGGTTGATATCATTGCCTTGTAGAGAAGTTAATATATCTCATTGCGACATCGGCTGACATTACCTATACAATTGGTGTGGTTAGTCAACTCACCTATACAATTGGTGTGGTTAGTCAACCCATGCATGCTCCTCACCAACCTCATTTTGAGACAATTCATCACATCTTAAAGTATTTTTAAGAATTCATTTGGTCAAGGTTTGCTCTACTGGGCAAGCAGCCGTACAGATTGGATGTCTAGTTCTAAGTATTGTACCTTTATTTGCGATAGACTTGTGACTTGACACATTAAAAAGCAATCAATTGTTGCTCGTTCCAGCTTGGAGGCAAAAGTTTGTGATGGTAATATGAATCATGAGCTATGTTGCTGTCAATAAGTCCTATTCCTACCAAAAGTTTATGATTGTAATAATATATGTACCTTGAGGTTAATTATTCCAGATAGCTTAAGAATCTGAGACATAAACTACTAGTCAGTCTTCTGCTGAATTGCTAAAATCTCTTTCAACATTAATCATCATCCAGATTGTATTCCATTTATTATTTTCTTTCAATCATATTTTTCCAAACATGCAATGTACAACATGAAAAAATTATTAATCCTATCATTGAATAATATATCTTCCCTAACATGAACAAGCCACCAATGACCAAGAAAGTTCTTAAAAAAATATGTAAATCGGTGGCACATGTAATCAAAAAATGACTTACTGACTTCATTTTCCACCAACAGATAGCACATACAAAATTGGTATCTCAGCTAGTAGTTCTCAGGGGAAAAAAAATTAAAACAATTGGAAATTTTAAACACAAGTGATACCAAATGCAATTATATGTAACAAAAGAATACCTGAAACTTGCAGAAGCTGGTGCGAATTTTTTTGGAAGTAGTCATTTGGATCAGATTTGACCCTCACAAAGCTTCCTACAACTTTACCTTCAAAAGTTTCAGGGTCCTTCAGAAGATCCTGAACTAAACTCCTTTTCAAATATACAAGCTTTAGATTTGCAGAAGTTATAGCAGCAAAACAGCTTTTAGGAGTTTCTGGAACCTTTGTCCTTTGTTGAAGATTTTTTTTGTCGGACCTCAAGGCTTTCTTTTGCTTACTCATAGTTTTCTCATCATTTTCCTCTGAACTGTAGAAAAAATCATCCTCTGATTCATCTCGGTTTTCAGCAAAATGTGTTTCCAGCAGATCATAGATTTTAATTCGTCCCACCGATTTCCTTCCAAAGAGAGAATTAAGCCTCTCATCACACAAAATTCTCTTCTTTTTTTGCGGATGAGTAAGGTTATTTGTCTTAACATATTCATCAATGATGGCAGCCACCTCATATTGAGAGATCTGTTTGCTGGTATCTTTACCAATTGATTCAAGAAATTCGATAAGAGGCTTAGATC
Source organism: Pouteria glomerata (assembly GCA_035590655.1). NCBI lineage: Eukaryota > Viridiplantae > Streptophyta > Magnoliopsida > Ericales > Sapotaceae > Pouteria > Pouteria glomerata. Next base: position 11,441,519 of record JAVXUM010000023.1, read on the forward strand.
CCCACCCAACAAACTCCATTTTCTTTGTTCTGACCTTTCTCTTCTTCATGGGAAATGACGGCAGCTCCTCTGGTTCCTCCATCCAAAAATCTGGCTCATCATCCACTCTCCCATCCATAGCGTCACAATCAGATACTTACCTTGATATTCTACAACTTTACTGAATTAATATGAATCACAATGCTCCTCTTGTGCTTGCACTTCGTCACATGGGCATCACAAAAATATAGTACAAGGACCCCAATCTCCTTAAAGACAAGGACCCCAATCTCCTTAAAGACAAACTTAAGTGTTTAAAAGAAAATATTACCCGTAGAGAGTAAAGTAGGAATGAACAGCGACAACCACGTAGCTCGTGGATGCAAGTTGACAACCCCCCACCCCCTTTTTTTTTTTTCTCTAGACACCCAACTAATTCGGAACCAATGATTAAAGTAGAAATTCTTTGTGCTAGTCCACCATCGTGCAAGTTAAGCCACTCCACCTTCACATTGAACCCTTTGAATGAGCCTAAACAGCAGGCAGAAAAGGAAATATTGTGAAAATAAATATCAGCAGTACTATGATGACATCAAGCAGAAGCTTCCCAATTTTGCTCCGAGGGGCTCCAACTAGAAACCACAATTAATGGATCTGCTTCTGATAATTAGAAGAAAAGATATGCCTCCTACTGTACTCACCATCAAGACACAGACTGCCAACAAAAAACAGCCAGACAAGACACTAACGAAGAATAAAAGCCACAGCTCTCCAGAAGGGAAAGGAAAATGCTACTGATGTTGACATACTGAAAATAACAGCATTTCTCAGGTCACTGCTGCATATCAGTGATTTAAAGCATCCCAATTACTTTAGCCAAAGGTCATGTAATTACAGACCATTGCAGTCAGTAGAAATAACTAAGGCAGGCAAAGCATAAATAAAAATCCATGTTGGGGTCATAGAATCTACAGATTAGAGGTTCCATGTAGAATTGGCTTGTTAACCTTCTTATAAAATAAAAACCTTCTTCACCAATTTTCTGAACAAAAACTAACAAATATATTATTAAAAATGGAACAAGTGTAAGCGATCAACATTTCAAGCAATAAAGTTTCCTGTTACAGGGCAAAAGCACAAAGTAAATTAGATAGATTGAATGACTATTTGATACTCAGTAAACATTTAATTTGGAGTTAGCATAAAATATATATATATATACATATCAAACTGAATGAGGAAAATATTTTAACAAAAGCAGAAGTCTTATTCAAACTTAAACTTATAAGAAACAACTTAGAACTCATGGTTTAACGAAAAGTTGGGAGACTAAGTTTAGAGTTAGCAAGCCGGAGAGAGTAAGAGAGGAACAGAAATTTCACTAAGCCGAGGTCACTTCACTAATTTAGCCAACAAAAATGACTAGATTATGGGTTATCATTTTTTTTCTTTTTGGCTTCCTCTCGGAAACATGCCATTGGTTGCCAAGGAAACAAAAAATTTGTGTTGGTAAAATTTTTTTTGCCATGTTTAGTCACCTGGATTTTCACAAAGAAACTCCATCCATATTACATAAATTTACAGGAACATAGGCTTCAAAGTTTAGCTTTCAATTATTATTTTCCTTTCATTTTCTCATTGAGCAAACAAAGCACAACACTCACGAAGAACGAGAAGAATGAACTGAATTTACACACTATTGTTGTAGATCCAGATGGTATTCCTATCGAGATTTGAAAGTGCTTGGGTGATAATGGGATAATTTAGTTGACTAAATTATTTAACAAGATCTTGCATACCAAAAGGATGCCTAACAGAATAGAGAAAAATGTGTTTTAGTGCCTATCAATAACAATAAAGGAGATATCTAGAAGTGTAATAACTTTCGAGGCATTAAGTTTATGAGTCAAGGTAATAAAATTTGGGAGAAAGTGATTGAGGCTAGGCTAATAAATGTGACAAAAATATCAGAGCATCAATTAGGTTTCATGCATAGCAGATCAACTATGAAAGCTATTGTGCCAATAAGAATGTTGATGGAAAAACATAAGGAAAAGAAGAAAGATTTTTACATGATCTTTCTATCGACTTAGGGAAGGCATATGATAGGGTTCTAAAAAAAATATAATGGTGGCTGTTGAAAAAGAAAGCAGTTACTATGAAATATAATAAAGTGATCAATAACATGTATGATAGAGCGGTTAATAGCATTAAAACTATTGGAGGTGACAGAGATGATTTTCGAATTACAATTGATCCAAGCCAAGGATCAGCTTTAAGCCCTTATCTTTCTACTTTGGTTATGAATAATTCATTAAACATATTCAAGACAAGATGTCTTGGTATATGTTGTTCGCATATGATAGTGTATTGATAAATGAAATTAGGTCTAGGGTAACCATAAGTTATAACTTTGAAGACACTTTTGAATCAGGAGGTTTTAGAGTAATAAGACTAAAGCACAGTATTTGCACTATAAATTTAATAAAACTAAAACTAAGAATGAGGACATAGTGAAATTTGAGGATCAAGAAGTCATAAAAGTGATCTTTTCGATATTTTAGAACAATTATTCATGCGAATGGAGCGATTAAACATGACATTATACATAAGATTTGAGCTGGGTGATTAAAATGGAGAAGTGTCTCAGGTGTCTTATGCGACTAAAGATTACCTATTAAACTGAAAAGAAAATTTTATAGGACAATTATAAAACTAACTATACTTTATGGAACAGAATGTTAGGTCATTAAGAAACAATATTCTCACAAGATGAGTGTAACGAAAATGAAGATGCTAAGATAAATGTAGGGTAATATACGAAAAGGAAAGCTAAGAAACGAATATATCCGAAAGAAGTTGAGATAACACCAATAAAAAAGAAGTTGAAAGAAATTAGCTTAAAATAGTTGGATCATGTCCAACGTATAACTGGGGAGGTGCCAATATAAAAGAGTGAGTTGATTTAAGTAGAAAAAAGAGAACAAAAAGTAGGCCTAAAATTACATAAACTAAAATTGTAAGAAAAGAACTAATTCATATAACCTCACAAAAAAAAAAAAAATGACACATGAAATAAACGAACGGAAAAATAGGGTTCATGTAGCCCACCCAACTAGTTGGGACTAAGGCTTTGTTGTGTTTTAAGTTATGTTTTGGTCAATTGTTATTATCTAGAAAATATAGTTCTTGTTTTCTATTCCAATTAGACTTGGATTCTTCTTTTGACATCCAGAGTTTCGCAAAATTATTGAGAATATTTTACTAAAAACAAAAAAATTAAAGGGCTTGGCCCAAAATAATATTTTAAACCAAACTATTTGCTTATATCCTCCTTTATCCACAATCTACTATGTATCTCTTAATAGGCTCCCAGATTTCATCTATCAATTGTAAACTAACAACAAATGAAAACAAGAACAGATTATTGACATTGGTTGATCAACTACAAACATCTAAGAACACCTAAGAGATTATGATGAACTTCTTGACCCAATTCAATAGAAATGCAACAAAAGTTTGCAAATTTTCAACATAAATGCCTTTGAAATGCTATAAAACTGGCTAGATTTAGGCAATCAGCCAATCTATTAAGACCTTTTTTCCCATAAAAAATGCAGATTATGATGCAGAACAAAAAATTAAAAGCAATTGATAGCAAAAAATGAGAAGAATTAAGCAAAGAGAGAAGAAGTAAGCAAAGAAGAAGAGGAAGCAAGAGAACAGAGAAACTCAGCCAAACGGCAAATGCCGCCATTCAAGTCAATAATATTCAATTCAAGTATGTCCAACCCTAATAATCTCAAGTTTCGAAATAAGCTAATAATTCCTCAAGATAACTAAAAAATAAAATTGAATCAAAGATTCTAATCTTTCAGCAATCCTAACCAAAATAAACTACCTAAAATAATAAGAATTAAAATAGAATTAAAATCTCTAATAAAATCCTATTCAAAATAAATCCTAAAATAAAATCTTCCCTAAAATAAAATAAAAATAAAATAATTTTTGGATTTGCATCAGATTACCATCAGCAAAATTCAAGAATCCCCTAATCAGGCAATCCTAATCATGTCATAAGTAATGAAATCCATAAAGCTCTGAACATGGTGGTTTAGTTGATGCATATAATCAAGGGCATCACCGACAAGGGAAGGAAACCTGCTAATCTTCTCAAGGCAAAAACAGCCACACACTTGGAAGCAACACTGGCAACAGAGTCAAACAATGGCATCGATTTTTCATTTTCGAATCAAACCCACCCGAAAAAAAAAAAAAAAAATAACCAAAAGAATACATACATGCAAACAGATTAAAATTAAAGAAATTCGAAAAAACAAATAAACAGACTCGACAACTGGCCTAAACTTGCCGCAATATAAATAACTACTAAACAACTGATCAAAACAATCACAAGACCCATTTCATTTACTTATAAAATTCTATTAAAATTTAACCCAAAAGAAGAGAGAGGCGAAAAAAAATTAACACGCATTTTCCGACTTCTCACTACTTCCTAAATTCTGAAACACCTCAAAAACATTAGAACCATCTTTCAGGCTAGAGATAGAGAGAAGATTAAAACCCACAAATGTAACACAATACCTCTAGTTTTTCAAATTATTGAAAATCCAATCTATAACCCGCGGCTGATGACGATGAATTCGAGAGAGAGAGAGAGAGAGAGAGAGTTCTCAGTTCTCAGAATTTGGCCGACCATGCGCAACCAACAAAAATTAAAATGAGAAAAAAGGCTAACGGAGAAAGAGAGAGCATGTGCCGGTATGAATACAGTTTAGGTTAACTAATTGAATTACGCAGCTATCAGTCTTTATTGACCTTAAGTTCATAATTAAGAATTTTTCTTAAAAAATTGATTAATTAATAACACTGTTTTTATATTAGTATTTATAATTTTAATATAATTTAATTATGTAATATAAGAAATATATTCTATATTAAAATATATATTTCATAATTGAATTAAAATAAAATAACATCCGTATATACAATAGTGCTTTAGCTTTTCAATTTTAGTAAATTTTAATTTTTTGTTTACAAAAATTTATGTGTGAGATTTTAATTTTAAATTTTTTATGTATTCGTTATTTAAATAAATTTTATTAAATCATAATTATTTTTATAAACTACTAATTTAAAGTTAGTTCGTAATATTTATTAGTGGTGAGGGTGGCTGCTCTGCAGTTAAATAAAATAAAATAAATTTTTATAAAAATAAATTATAAAACTATAAAAATTAAATTTTTTATTAATAAAATAAAAAATAAAACACTAATTTTTTAAATTTATATAAATTTATATAATTCTAAACATACTTTAATGAACGGTGGTTCAGGGACAATTTTGTAATTAAGCCAACGGTTTACGTTGGTCCAGAGAGTTGCACAGAGTGCGAGGCATCTTTCTCCCCCCATTTCGCGAATCTATATTACAAAATCAGTCATCGATGTGACATCTATCTAGTTTTGGATGGAGGCTCGGATGAGCCCATGCCTTTAGGCATGGGTCAATACTAGTAATCAGACAAAGCGAAGCAACCGGGTGACGTAATGGGCGTCACTACTTATACTGCCAAAATAATTCCAGGAAATGCTAATGGAGGTGGTGTTCGGATGATTCCAAAAAAAAAAAAAACGTAAAGTTGATGTTGATGTGTATTTAATAAAATTTGTTTAGAAAAACTAATAAAATTTGCTTAAAATTAAATATTTTTAATTTTTTAAGTCAACTAAACACTTTTGAAAATTCAATTAATTACAAAAATTAAGAAAGACAAAATCGTTTAAAAAGACTAAAATGACAAATAAAAAAATAAACTGAAAAGATGTTTCCAACAAAATATTAAAGGGGCGTTGGGTTTATTTAAAAAATAAAAAATTAATGTAAATGTGATAAGTGATAAAATTTAATTCTAAAATAATTGGTAAAACTTAAATTTTTTTATAATTTTTAATAAACAAATCACCATCTAAATTATAATAGTATTACTTTTTAAATTAGTCTTGCAAGATTATGGCCTTATTTAGCGTGACATTTTTTAGAAGTATATAACTTCAAAAATTAAATAAAATATTTAATAAATTGAGTTTTTGTTCAATTTTTGAAGTGCTCAATGAAAGAAAAAAAATATAAATTTTGGTTTTTTTATCCAAGGGATCGTTTATCTGTCACCATTATTAATTAGTTTAATTTCTTCACTTTTGTGGTAAAATATTAATTATAAATACTGAATGATAATACATATACATGTGTGTATATGCCAGATTTTATGAGAAAAAAACAAAGAAAAAAAATACCAAAACTGTCTTTAACAGTTAGGCTTTGTTTAGCAACTCAGCTACTCGACTACCAGCTACTTAACTTTTTTTTTTGGTCCTTTTCTAAAATGACTAAACTTACCCTCTTACATTTTAAATTTCTTTTAAATTATGAATGACAAAATTATCAAATTAACCAAAAACTAAAAAGTTAGTTACCAAAATGTTAGCTTTTTTCCCTTCCTAAATACGAAAAAAGTTGATTTTTTTTTTTTGTAATTAGTGAGTAGTCAGTTACAAAAAACTTAGCTTTTTTCTTTCCCAGACTAAGTCGTAATCAAACAAATCACTGATTTAAAAGTATCAGATTTAGTACGATTAAAATGTAACTTTTATTTAAAATTCACTCAATTTTAAACTATATATAAATTTAGAGAGTTAATTAATTATAACTAAGAATTGCACATGTTTAAAGGTACATAAATATGAAAATTTTATAACTATATTAAATTTATGAGCAATTGAGTCTTTTCTATGATCTTATTATTTACATCTATTAAAATTATGCGTCACAATTATAGTAGTTATATATATACAAAAGAAAAAATCGAATTATAGTCATTTAAAAATGTGAGACAAAAAATTAAATTGTGTGAATACAAAGAGAAAAAAAAGGGGCAGAAGAAAGGATGCGAGTGTCAAGTAAAATTGGAATGAAAAAGAATAGGAGAATTTTAAATTTAAATTTAGAGTTTAGAAAAAAAATTACTCCAAGGACTAATTTTATTTAAAGATTTGTAAAAATAAAAAAGTAGAATAATAAATATAGGAAGCGCCACATAGAATTTGATAATAATTTTTGATTTGTTTTATAAAATAATTCAAATTAAAAACAACCGTATGTTGTGTTTTATGAAATGAAATTAATGTGACTAATTGAAATTTATAATTAGAATTTAAAAAAATAACTATTCCTAAGTTTAATTAATATTTAGGTTTTTTTGTATTTTTTAAATTTTAAAAATATTAAAAATTGTTATTATGAGAAAAATAGTCTAATTATTTTTAAACATTTTTTATTTGTATTTTTTAATCTAATTTCTAATGTATTTAAAATACATAAATTTTACAACTATATTAAATTTATAAGCATTGTAGGAACATATGAGTTTATTCATATTTATTAAAATTATAAGCTACAACCATAGTAGTTTTATATATAAAAAAAAAAAAAAAAAAGTGAAATTGTTGTCATTTAGGATGTGGAACAAAAAAAATAAATTTTATAAATGAAAAGAGAGAAGAAAATATGAGAAAATGAAGGAGAAGAGTGCTACGTAAGATTGGAATTAACGAAAAGAAGAGAGTGAACACACAAATTTCTTGTTTAAAAATAAACAGGAAATTGCAAGAACAAATTAATTTTATTGATGACGTGGAAAATATGGGTTATAATCTTTGAAATTTTCTATTGAAGAAAAATCATCTGATTCTTCTCTTCAAGAATGTTGATGCGAGGGCTTGAACTCGAACCAACACATATTCTTGGTGTTTGAAAGTCTGTGGGATTTTGATGGCTTAATCCAGCAAAGTCTACTCGTATGTAGAATGATCTCCCTTTGTACTTGGTAGTGACCACTATTTTTAGATGTGGGGAAGAGAGTCACAGTTAAATCTAACTATTCCAAGATAATTATCTCATTATTTAATTTATTAAATAAGAGATAATATTAAAGAGTTAACATGACATCTAACTCCTTAAATAATTAACCTATTATTATATTTATTAAATAAGAGAAAAAAATCAAGGAATTTAAATTGCAATGCAGTTCTTAAATAATTATCTCTTATTTAATTATTTATTTAAGAGATAAATAATTTAAGATGTATTGATTATCTTTAGTGGTGGGTCCCACTGACAAGTGGCTTCATTTGACTAGTCAAGCCTTGTCATCTCCAAGTTGTATCATTTTTACACGTGGCGGCTTATGATTCGTCCACATGTATAATTTTGTTGAAATCATCCACGAGACACGTGGCAAGATTTAATTTGTTAATTTAATTGGGCTTTTATCCGACACTTGCTAATATTTGATTAGTCGAAATTTTACATGTCTACAAATAATGCCTCGAGACTTGATCATGAACACAGTACAGTAGTGTTGAAAATGAGTGAGTCTCGAATTTTAAAAATTTGACGTCATTAATGAGAACAATTTGGGTTCTTGTACAATGACATTTCTTTTTCCTTGAAATTTGATGCAAATCTCATTTCGATGCAAATCTCATTTCATATATTTTAATTTCTTTGCATATAGAAATTAAAATAATGGATTTCATCTTGTTTTGAATTCCAAGTTTAAATTAGAATCAAAATTTATTTTCACGAAAGAAATTAAATTTAAATCTAATTCCAAATTTGAGTTAGAATTAAAATTAACTTTCATGAAATAAATTAAATTTAAATTTAATTCCAAATTTGAGTTGGAATCAAAAATTTATTTCTAATTCCCAATTATAATAGGAATTAGAAAAATTTTAAACTTAATTAGGAACCAACTTGAAATTACTTGTAATTCAAATCTTTATCACAGTCAGAATTTGATTTTGATTCATTATAATTCCAAACTCAATAAGGGTGGGACTTATAATAATGAGTCTTCATGTAAGTAGTTACCCGTAACTCCAAATCTGGAAGTGGCAGAACAATTGAATTTGTTAAAGAATTGAACTTGATCGAATAATTCATAGTTGACCAACTTAAATCTTTGAAGTTGTCTATGTTAGGAACTCCAGATTTAAAAGGAACCTGAAAATTGCTTGTAATATGAATTTGATTAGAAGTTGGCAACTCCAAATCAAAATCATAATTGGAATAGGATTTAACTTTGACAGTTTGTCTATATAAGAAGCATTATCCATTTTTGATTGAAAAAAAAAAAAAATTGTCCATCTTTCTTTTATGTAGTTCAAAGCTATGAAGTACGAATACGGATACGAGAGCAGATATGAATACAGGATATAGCAATTTTTAAAAAATGAAGATACGGATACGATGAAGATACGGTAAAAAAATAAAATAAAAAATATATTTTATTTAAAATATTTTTGAAGATAGCATTTATATGCTACTAAATATATAAATAACAATTATATGGCATAAAAAATACCATTCAATCCATAAATTAATAGACTATCTATTTTATATTAAGTTATATTTTGATTATTTACGGTTTGTCCCCTAATTAAATGTTATCATATCAATTTTATTCTTGAATAAAATTTGAAATATTATATTTTAACTCCTGTCGTATCTTTTTCATATCTTTTCGTATCCGTATCTGTATATCTAAATATTTAATACGAATTTGGTACGCAATTTAAAATGTCCGTGATTCATAGGTTCAAAGCAATTTCCAACACGGTAGAGCAAAGTAGCGCCATATTTTTTCTTCCGGCTGACAAAACAAAACATTATTACTACTATTTCAACTGCAGCAGCGTCTTTCGAATAGCTCCGACGCAAAATATTTTCTTCGACGTTATTCTGTAGTGGTCAAAAAGGTAATTGCCTTGCTTCATCCGATAACAAATTGGCAATGCAGGTTGGTATGCATATACATATATATAACTTGATGCATGTACTTGTCTAGTATATGTGAAGCATATGCAGAATATCAAGACGTTGCCTCTTGCTGTTGGAATTTTTTTTTTTTAATGGACGAACATCATGCATGCGATTTTTTTTTCTTTTTTTTTTTTTTTTTGCCAAGAACAAAATGCCTTGGGCTATATATATCTATATATTTTTCTTTCTTGGCTGAATAGAATGCTTGTTTTTTTTTTTATCTGCATTTTTTTCACATTTTTTTATTCCAATTTGCACTTTTTTTTTTTTTCAATCTGTAATTTTTTTTTTTGTGCATCTTGCTTGTTACATAATTTCGACTCTGGAATTTTCAGCTATTTTTAGCTTTGTTGATCGAGCCAGCATCTGTTCGAGCCGACATCAAGTAGAACCTTTAAATTCGATTTCAACAAGAATTCGGAGCTGAATGTTTGATCAAGCTAGCATTTGTTCGCATCGACATCAGTTAGAGCTTTTGAATTTGGTTTCGGCAAGAATTCGGGGCGGAAGTTAGATCGAGCCAACATCTGTTCGCGCTGACATTAGCTAGAGCCTTTGAATTCGGCTTTGGCAAGAATTCGGGGCTGAAAGTTTGATCGAGCCAGCATCTGTTCGCGCCGACATCAACTAGAGTCTTTGTGTGATACCCCTACCTTTGGTATAAATGGAAAGGTTGTGAATTTGAATCCATTGAGGCTATGAGGTGAAAATTTTTGAGTTGTGATGCTTTATTTCTTTTATTTTCCTAAGTGTGGAAAATTTTGACCATTTTATAACATTGCTTGGAATTGGTTGGGAAGTGAGGTATGTAATGAATGTATAGGGAGAATGGAAGAGTTTAATACATGAAAATTGAGTTGGGAAGGCAATGGAGATGAGAGATCCGGCCATGCATGAAATTAGCTTCAAAGTTGACCTAGTCTTGCCATTTTGAGCCAATGAGAATGCATTTTGGTCTTGTTGACTTTTTCACATCCATGTAAGCTAATAAATATACATATTTAATGTGAATAGATTGTGAAGGGGAAGAGTGACCGGCCAAGGCTTGGTTGGCCTCCAAATTTGTTTGGTTTATGCAAATAAATGGCCATTCAATGGTGGTGGGACCATGGTTGAAATTTTGGAAGACCAATACATATATATATATATCCATGTGGTAAATTGGTGAGGAAGCTACATGGCCGGGCAAGGCTAAATCCTCTCCATTTTGTCTTGATTTGGTGAGAAGACAAATTGGTTAAGCCATTTAATGGTGGTGGGCCCTTAGTTAAGGCCATGAAAGACTTTGTGTGTGTGTGATACATACATATGTGTATGTAATGAATTTTTGTGGTGCAAATGGAGGTGGCCGGCCATTAGGTGAGATAAAAATATATGTATGTATATTGAGTGATAAATATCATTAAGTGTGAAAAATGGTAAGAAGAAAAGTTGAGAAACCTCTTGAAAATACCCGGCCATTCCCATTTCCATTGAGAGAATTTGAAGCTTGAGTAAGTTGAGAGCTTGAGAGTTTGAAATTTGTGAGCTTGGGAGAAAAGTTTGAAGAGGAAGAAGAACCAAGAGGAAAGCCAAGTCGTGAAGAGGTTGTGTTCTTGAGACAAGGCTTAAAGGAAGGAGGAGATCAAGTTTTAAAGTTGTGAAGTGGGAAGGTCATCTTGAAGTGTTGAGGAGTCAAATTTAATTTGAGGTAGGGAACTCCCTTTTTGATTGTATCTATTTTGAATCCTTCATCTCCTCTTTGATTTTTGATTTTAATCTTGTTTGACTAAGTAGAGAGGATCATGGAATAGGGGAGAGAAAGGGGTGTTGTTGTGTGTTGATTTTCTTTTCTCCCTTTGGGTGGTTACAACATGAGTTTTCTTTTCTTTTATAAGATGAATTAAAACCCTATTTTTCTTCTCCTCTAGATTTCATGATGAATAAAAGTATGAGGTGGGGTTGGTTGTGAGGTTAAAATGGTGAGATGAAGGTGGTGAGATCAATGAGAGTTCTTGAAAACTTTCTTGTTGTTAAGTGTGTAGA
>JAVXUM010000023.1:11470320-11480394 GCA_035590655.1 Pouteria glomerata
GTAAGTTTTTTTTTTTTTTGTTTAATTTGACAGTTTTACCCTTTATAGTTTAAAAGAAATTTAAAATGTAAGAGAGTAAGTTTAGTAATTGTAGAAAAAAATAAAAAAAAACTGAGTAGCTGATTGCAAAAAGTCATGGTTCTCAAACGGAGCCTGAATATGACTCAAGTTGAGTTGCTAATTTGAATAAAATTTTATGTTAATTGATATATTTTTTTTATTTTATATTTGCATGGGCTTATTAATTGAAGTTAGGGGCCTAATGGTCTCTTAAAATGGGTCCCATTTATTTCTTAGGCAACCCTTTCATTGAAGTTTCTATCAGTCCGCTGGAGCTGAATTGTATGGAATCAAACCCCTAAATCCATTTCCATTTTTCATTTTGCCGCCTCTAATTCGCGCCACGAAGGGACGGCCAAACCCTCACGGCCGCACCAGTCACCACCACATCGAAGGTTTCTGTGTCCAAGTGACAACCCATTTTCCGGCGACCCTTTTACGACAATCAGGTGATATTTCAATCGCCAAAATTCCTCTGTCGTATATAATCATCTATGCATGTTTATAAATATATATATCTGTGTGTGGGTTTGATTGTATGTATAGATGGATTATCTACCTTTGTATGTATACCTTCGGATATATTTTGCTCCTGTGTTTGGATTTTTGGCCGATTGAATGTAATCGAACACCAGATGAACCAAAAAGCCTTCACGCAAGAAGAAAGGGTGAACCTATTTTACTAATGTGACATGGAAATTGTTGTATATACATGCAGACGCATATAGTGTAATATTATGGGGAAATGCCCCTCAAACCTCTTGGTTGGAGTGTTTTGAGAGTGATCCGAAGTAGATTTGGAGAGCGTTTTTGATGAACAGTCGAGATTGTTTAGTCAATTTTGCCCCTGTTAGTTTCTTTCTTTTTTCAGCTTTTTTTTTTTTAACTTGAACTGTTGTTGTAGTTAAAGTTTGACTTGCTGTCACCTTTCTTTTCGATTATTTTTTGAATAAAAAACGCACCTTAATTCATAACATAGGCCTCCTCCTGTTAGTATTTGGTACCCAAACTCCTCAGCCGCTAAATGAGTTGCTTCTGGATTTAAAGGGAGCTATTTTCGGGAGACCCAGTAGGCTGCTGGTGTCCAAACCTGTTCTTTGTGAACCGTTTTGTTGCCCACTTTAAATGTCCTAGTTTTATCTCTCTATCCAGGTAGTTGAGACAAAATTATCCTAAATTATGGGGATTATCCTTCTTCACACGGTCTTGGCTAAACATTTTTAGTAAAATCTGAGGGTTGGAACACCAACTGTGGTAGGATTAGACAATGGTATTAGGGTCATCTGACTCAGCTCCATACTTTGTTTATTAACATGCTTAATCTACTTGGAAAGGCCCTGCACTGAAAGTCTCTTGTTCATAATCACGGAAGCGATGGAACTAGACTTGATGACTTCCTGATGCAGGGTGGAAGCAGACGAATTGAAAGGTTGAATAGATGGACTGTGAATTTTTTGTTTAGTCTAAGAATACCTAGAAAATAGCGCACAGTTTTCGTTTCCAAAAAACTTTCTTTAATAATAATTTTATTCAATAACCAAACCAAACCAAACCAAACTAAGCCTCTTCCCACTAGGTGGGGTCGGCTATATGGATTTGACGACGCCAAGAAAATCTATCTAGAGCCATGTCCTCTATTAACTCCATGTAGGTAAGGTCATGTTTAATAGTTGTTTTCCAACTGTTCTTAGGTCTTCTTCTCCCTCTCCTACTCCTACAGCCAAAAAATATAAATTTTATATATTTTATTAATTATATATGTGAATATAACATCTGCAACAAAACTAATTTAATATATAATTCAATCTACAAACCATAACAAAATATAAGTTATAAAATTTTATAATTTTAATTTTTAAGAGTTTCGACTACTCAAATTTAGATTTATCTTAATAATATATTCAAAGAAAAAATGATGAAATAATAGGACACATCATTTGACATGTCCAACACATACCTTGGAGTGTCCGAGGAGTATGTGTGTCTAATACGTGTCAGATACGGATACAACACCCATTTTGAAGTGTCCATGCTTCTTAGGTGTTACGTAAATCATTGATAGAAGAGTAAAATAAATAGTATAACTAAACCAATTAGATTTGTCATGCTTTTATTAAGTTAAGCTTAAATTTACCTAATATATTTATATATATATAGTACTTGGTAATTACAAATTTCAGTACACATTAGTGATGTGGAGATCATCTAGATCTGCTTAGCCATTAAAATTACCTCTACGGTGGAATTTCCTGAAAGATGCAGAAATTATATAAGTGGACCATCCCTAAGGTAGCACCCACAAAGATTTAATGTATTGGTAAGATCCAACAACTTTTTACTTCCAAAATGGCAGTAAAAACTACAAAACAAACCATAAGTATGGATGGAACTAAGCAAACTATAAAATTGCTTAGCGAAGACGATGTTTGTCAATACTCTTTGTGTAGATTTTTGCATATAGGTTTAAATCAAGTTGCTTTTAAACCTTTAATTTTACAAGGCTTGAATGCCTTAATTCTTACCAGTCTTAGCGATGGTAGATGTCTTGACTGGAAGTCATCACTGATGGGAGTAATGCAGACCAACCTATGTCATGGTCTAATATACTTTAATGCATATCCAAATTTAAGTCTATCTTTGTCAAATAGAAATCTTTTAGAGGCTTTAAGCCTAAGAGTTCAAACTCACAGGTATAATTTTTATCTAGATTAGAGACTATAGCAATAATTTATAAGATTCATTTTAAAGTATTACACACTTTATGCCCAATGTTAAGAACAATAGTACGCCAGGAAACAGTTTTAGTTGAAACCAATCGGTTAACCTTAAGCATAGCAATTAATAAGATGCTAAAATGGAAAGAAATAGAATTCCATCATCCATGTAAAATACTGTACCACCTAGACCAATGGTTGATCAAGAAATTGATCAAATAATTCAGCACTCAGATGGAGATGGAGAAGTAAGTTCAACACAACTCAAAGGATTAGACTAAGATTTGCCTGTGTGTTTAGACACCTTATAGTGTCACAACCAATTACCCTTGCCTACGGTGCTTTGAACAAAATTAGTACTAAATTTCTTATATAATTAAAACTTTGGATAAAAAGTTCAAATCAAAAAAATTATAATAATCCATTAGTTTTAATTTTTTTTTTCCCAAAACTTTAGGCCTTAGCAATTATTAACTTACCATATGTGTTTTGGTCTTTCTCTTCCCAATTAATTTTTGATAAGTACCATAAAAGAAAACACAAATTATAGTGCTTTAATTTGGAATGTTCAATTTTCTAGAAATCATAATTGAGTGGAATTTAAGTTGGCAGTTTTGATTTGCAAATGATGTCCGCCCTCAAAATATGGTGAAAATTAAAATACTGAAACTGTTTTGTGAGATAAATGTAATAGGGTCCACGTAAATAAGAATTGAACTGAAAATTAAAAATATAAAAATGATCTCAATCGTTGAATGAAAGAAAAAATAATTCTTAACTGTTGGATCTTAGTTTGTGAGAGAGACATTTCCAAAAACTATTATGTTTTATTATATAGATTAGCTTTCTTTGAAGCTAGAAGATCTACTTAAAGGCTTTCTTCGTAGATTTCTCAAGGCGATGAATCAGTAGATCAACTAGATGTTGGAGTTAAAATATCTAATTCCAATATTCCTTAGGGTATATACCAGAGGAGTGGGTCAAAGGCATCGCAGAGAAGAAATTCTCCTGCAGCCTCATAAATGGGTTTTCATGTCTATAATGGATCCCCTGTGGAAGTAAAACCAGGAGGATGTTAGCTGATAGCTTTGTGCATCCAAAAAATGTAACTTCTAGAAAATAGTATTTTTCTAAATTTTCAAAAGCAAAACTTCAGTTCTATAAAGAAACATGTTTTCTTTATTTAAAAGATGAAGGACAAATAGAACACCTCATATCATGGTTCTTATGCCACTATATTTAGGAGCAAGAAAAACAAATAAATGATCTCGAAAAACAGTGGACATTGACAGCAGTAGTGTTATTAGACCCACATATCCTCATCCTGAACCCCTAAAAATATTTATGTGTAATGCGATGTTAGAAGCCAATGCTTTTGTTAAACCATCTACATTAGAATCCTTACAAATAACTGCGAAGGATCCAAATAAGTTGTATAAACAACTGAATTATGCAAATATTTTTATGCAGACAATTGGAACCAATTAAATAGAATCAAAGAACAACTTCAAAAGTTAGTTGATAGGTGGAATAGAACACAAAGTGAAATTAAAAAACCCCATTTTAAAAGTAACCAGTAATAAAGCCACCAATGATGGTTGAAAGTTTTAAACCAGATCCCGAACATCAAATTAATGTTAATAAGATTATTGATGGTTTAAAGATAACTTATAAATCTTAAGCTTAATATTTTGAATAGTTCTTTAGAAGAACAAAACCAGGACTAGAACTCTCAAGGAATTTTGGAGAAGATGTTAATCATCTAGAATCTCGATTTTTAAATGAGTTTCAACAATAGTCACTAGAACTTACTAAGCTCAGGGCACATGTGCCTCGAGAATTAGGTCGGTATTACTACCCAAGACTTCCACCGGTAGATGTTCTCTTAGAAGAGACTAATGTATTAGTACATCAAGTATATCATGCAAAAACATCTTATGTTTGGAACGTAGATGGATTATCTAATAACATGATTCATGATTAGTGTCATAGGATGCTGATGTACAGAACTGTGTAAAAGTGCAGGAACTCTAGATAGACATATAGCCCAAATGCTTATGGCAAGGTTTGGTGGAAACTTAAAAGGTTGGTGGGTTAATGTGCTATTTGAAAGTCAGAGACAAGAAATGTTAACCCAGATCAAAATTGAAGTTAACCTAACTACCTCTGCTCATGAAAGAAAAGAGGATTCAGTCTGTACACTGATTTGTGCCATCCTTGAGCGCTTTACTGGTACAATTACTAGTAATAATGAAAATACGAGGACTTCAGAATCTTAAATGCCTTACCTTGTCTCATTATAAATGATACAAGGATACCTTTTTATCCAGAGTCTGACAATTAAATGACTCTATGACATACCATTGGAAATCTAACTTAATAGATGGTCTCCCTACTCTTTTTGCTGAAAGAGTTAGGAAATCTCCTCAAGATATAAATGATGGAATATCCCTCAATTACTCCATATATACTTATGGACATGTCTTCCATGCCTGTGACCAAGAAGGCTGAGCTTTATGTAATGACATTAGCTTTATGCAATGACATTAAGGTAAGAGGTCAAATTAAATGACTGCAAATTACTGAATGTAATGAATTAGGTGATTTTTGTGATTAGTTTGCATTTGACATACCTAAAGAGTCCAAAAGGACTGAAAGGAATTCCAGGAAATATCCAGGAAAGAAAAATAAAATTACGAAAACGTATGTTGCTAATAAATATATCTCTAAGGGCATGTTTATTTTGGGGGCAACAAATATGTAAATTTTACTGGCGTAATCTTTGCCTTCCATTATATTAGTTTGGAAGAGGGGGTAACAATTACATTGGAGGTAAATTGTTACTAATGGAGGACGGAAGTAATGAAAAAAATTGTACTCTTTTTCTCATTACTCTGTACAACATTCCTTTACTCCTCTCTCAATAAACATTCTCTCTTAGCATTTTAAACAAAATATAATTATTACTGGGTAGTATTTACTCTCTCAATCAGAACATAAGTATCATGAACTTATTACACCCCTATTACTTGGGTAACAATTACCTTGTAACCCTTTACCCCCAAAATTTTCACCACATACCAAACGTTCCCTAAAAGAAATTATATTCCAAACTTTACCACATTTCCATAAAGTTAAAAGAAGAGGAAAAAAGAAGAGAATCTTACAAAGAAAAGTAGAGCTAAGCAAAATCTTTATTTTGTTGCAGCAATTTGAGCACGAGAAGATAACAAAGGGATCAAAAGAGGAGAAAATAAAGAGAGAGCATGCTGAAATAAGGGTTCAACCTTTCTTTAAATAGAAAACTAAAAACACTGTTCGGATTTAAAATATTTAAAGTCCAATATACAAACAAAACTAAAAAAGTATGTATAACAAATGTCATTACCAGCTTTCGGTGGTGTGGCTTGGATGAGTGTGGAGTCGATTGGCCGAAAGCTGTGACAAGGCATCTTGCTTTTTTGACTATTGTGACTTTCTTGTTGAAAGCTAAGACATACAGCTTAAAGTAGCATATCCCTTAGTGCACAGTAGATAAGCTAACATCTTCAGGATTACATCTTTTCTTTCCCTTTGGAGGTTCTAAGTTGTTCAAGAGTTCCAACAAAGGCTCCAAAAAGTCATCAAGACTTGGCTGGATTTCTTGCTGGGCTTCTTTTTCTGGATTCTAACTTTCTCTGGTGAGAACTTCTGTGTTTGCTTCTGATTTATGGGATATAGACATCTTAACGACTTATTTTTAGAAAAAGTAGAGAAAAATTCTCATTCTAAATGGTCCAAACACTTGAGCATAATTTCAGTGACTGAAGCCTGAGGATATTTTCATGCAATTTTAAGTTTTAACAAAATATCTTGCTACAAAGACTTAGATTATTCATAGTTCTTAGCTGTCTTATATATAACAATAACTTTTTGAATAATGAAACCACTGTTTATCATCCTTTAAAGAATAAAGTTTTTAAGCATAAAAAATATTGATTTCCTGTATAACTACCGGGGTTATATACAAGCCTAGAGATATGCTTTTTATTATGATAATCCAAAACAAAAACATACTAAAATACTATACGTCCTAGGCAGTGGCTGAGAAAAAAATGAAAATTTTCTGATGTTATGTTTGGTATATGGATTTACAAAGAGAAAGAAAAAGTGCAGGAAAAGAGTAGGATTGGAAAATGAAGTGAAAAGTCAAATTTATTTCAATTTCTTATTGAATTAGAAAAATAAGACTCAAAACGAATAGATTTTTATTGACAAAATTTAACTTTTACTAGATTAAGTATACAAAAATTATACAAATTATTAATTTTATTTTCCTTTCATGTTTTCTCTCCTTTCATAAATTCATGTTCCAAACATAGCATTAATATTTTCTATAAGAGGAAAATAATACCTTAGCTATTACGCTCTAGAGGCATGTTTCAACTAGAAAACTTTGATGGGGATAACAAAGGAGGCCTTCACGCATACGAACAAAGGAAAAAGCAATAACAATCAAGAATTCAACATTAATTAGGATTTTTATTTTGTCTACCTATTCAAATAGTGTTTGTGTGCCCCGAGCCCCGGGGGGGCGAGGAATTGATAAAAGGAACTTTCAATTTTTGGCATATGATTTTACAATAGCATGCCTCTTTTCCTTTTTCTCTTGGTTGCGCATCTCTCTCTCTCTCTCTCTCTGTCTATCTATCTCTTTCTCTCTCTCTTTATTGTAAAGACCTTTGTTTTTCTTTGCTTTGGCTTTCCCCTCCCCCTGCATTAAAAGAATTGAAGGAAAGGAAAAAGAAACTCTCAATCTTCATGCTAAAACCCTTGCGTAAAATGATAAATCTTTTAGGTTCAATTAGCCTTTGCACTCTTGCACTTTACACGGAATCACACTTTTATTCCTCAACTTTGATTTGTAATTGTCAACTCTTTATACTTTCTATCAAGTTTCAATTTGTCCCTTTGTTGATAATCGTTAAATAAATGTGATGGAAATGCCGTGTGTGATGGAGATGGCATTTTTCGTTAATTAATTTGACAGAAAGGCAACATTGAAATTTGACAATGAATATAGGCACGACAATATGAGAATGGATATGGACATACAATATGGATGCAATACGGACGCTTCAATACGTTTATTTTAAAAAAATATCAAGACATCATGTGGCATAGACAAGTTAACTAATATATATACTTGAAAAACAACTATTTGTTCTTTTTTAAATTAAAATACTTTTATCTTTTATTTATATCTATTCAGAAAATTTTATTTATAATAAAATTAGAAGTTTTTGGTATTAAAATTCCCAAAAATAAAAATTCAAGGGATAAATTTATAGTATTTTTTATCATATTATTCAATTTTAACTTTTTTCTTCAAAATTAAATGGGTTTCATGTGTGCCTCAATGATAGACATGTATGTCTTTGATTCTTAAAAAAATTAAAACTAATAGCACATGTTTAAACAAGCATCAGACACGACTCGATGGAATGTCTAGTGAGTGTTGGTGTTTGAAACAGGCATACACAAATGCGTTTATGTGCTTCTTAAGCTATAATTGAAAATAGAATGATCAAAATAAGATTCAGTATAAAGTGTAAGGCACACTCTGTAATTTAGTGCTAGAGTGCACATTGTAATTTACTCTAAATTTTAGCCATTTGAAATTTCTGTAAGTTGTTCTAAATGCTGGCTTAATATTGAGCATGGTCGTGGCATTCCTCTTTGCTATATCAATTTCGTTAGAGGATTAGTGTTAATATTTCTCATATTAGTTCCAAAAGTAACTATGACATGGTAATGGTTTCAGCGCAGATATTTTACAGCTTTTGTAGCATATGCTGGTTGCAACTTGGGATTGGCCATTGCAGCTGTTGCCCTTTGTGCTTACATTGCTCCGGCCGCTGCAGGGTCTGGAATTCCTGAGGTGAAAGCTTATCTTAATGGTATCGATGCTCATTCTATATTGGCTCCGAGTACCCTCTTTGTGAAGGTAAATAAAGGTTCTTTGTTACTTATCTTGTCCATTTCTCTGTGCCAGCATAACTTCATATATGTCTGTTATTTTTTTTTTTTTTTATATATTTACAAACATATTGTTGATGAGTCACTATCGTTCCACATCGGTTAGGAGCCGGGTGCTGAGATACCTACTAAGGCCTTGGTCCCCCCTCTCCAAGCATGATGCGTTTTCCGTCACGGGGGAGGAACGAAACGGGCCAGGGGCCCCATGGGGCTGGAGAGTACGGGTCACGAGCCCGAGAATGCCCTTGGGTCATGTGCCCAAGCCCGAGGTCCGGATAATATTGTGTTTGTGGGAGCCTACGGTGTGTGTACGAAAAATGGACATCAACACATATCAACATGCAAAAATCAATTTCAAAAACAGGCAAAACTATGGAAATTGTGTATGGTTTTCAGTTTTCTAAAAATGAATATCAAGCTAGTATTGTTAGCCCCGTGGGTTTAGCTTAAGTGACTCATGGGTATGCTTTCCACAAAGACCACATGAGTTTGATTATTGACTCAAGCGAGATGTGTGTAAGGAGCAGCATACATCTCTCCGGTTTAACTATCGGTTACGCAGTTCATTAAGAGCTGCAATAAACCGGTGCGAGTTCTGAGTTATCCAAAAAAAAAAAAAAAATGCTAGTATTGTTCCTACAAAAAATAAGCATTAAAATAAAAGAAAATGCTTTGTTAGAAACATTAGATGTCTCTATTATTTATTTTCTCTCCTATTAGAGCATGTTACCATTTTTGTTCCAACAATTACTTGGCCAAGTCTTGCGATATAAATATAAAAACTAACTGGTCTGTAATTCTTTTGGTATGCATTAATCATGCACCTAAAATTGAGGAAGGTTTTCCTCATATTATCATATTTTGAAACTTAAACTTGGAAAATATCGTTTCTTTCTCACAAAATGGTCAAAAAGTTTCCATTTCCTAAGAGACCGAAATAGAACACTAGTGGAATAATTATTCGAACGTGTCCATCGAAATATAGTAAAAACACAATAACATAGCATAATGTACTAGAATAATAAGTTGTTTAGTTGTTTTGTTCCTAAGCTGTTGTATGTTTAGATAGAATAGTTTGACACGTGTTTAGATAGAATATTATTAAACAATCAGACGTGTTCAAAAAGAGACTCTGTTATGTTCACAACGAGTTTGTAATGTGTCCAAATTGTCTCCAAATCAAACTAAACTAAACCTTTTTTCCCACTAAGAGGGTGTTTGGTATGATGAAAAGTGAGATAAAATGAAATAAATTGTGGGTTCGTAAGGCGTGCAGTGAGAT
>JAVXUM010000023.1:11530326-11545940 GCA_035590655.1 Pouteria glomerata
AATTCCTTTTGTGAGGATTTAATTTTCTTCCATTGTTTCTTTGAAAGAACTTGGACTTAGACAATCTAGCCGCTTGTTTATTTTATCTTTGATAATCAAGTTACCTTAGAACAAATTTTTATTGTGATTTGATTCCTTGGCTTTCGTCTTCTTGTTTTCGATTGATGCCTCTCCGTAAGTTGGAGTTGTGTTGATTCGGGAAAGAAGTCTACCTTGTTGATGTAAGTATACGATCCTTCATCAGAGGTGCAATCGTGTGTTAAAGGTTATCTATTATTAAGCTTGGTAGCTAAAGTTTCAGTGACACTACATTGTGATCACTGTTCTATTCCATGTTGAGATATGCTTTGATGTGTTGAAATAAGATGAATATGTGTTCATTATGAAGCAGATAATAATAGTTAAAAGTAAATGGACAATAATGGAGAAATAAAATTATGAAAATTGATACACTCACAGACATTCTCTGAAGTTTTAAGAAGGAGAATAGTGAAACATAAGAAAATATTAATTTTGAAAAAAGTAAGGATACTATACAAAATAAGGAGGGTTATGAGATATATCCTTACCTTGAAAGACTTTAAACTTGCACAAGGTTAAATAATTGTACTTGTGGATTACTGTGGAGAGTAATCCACAACAACAATGGTAAATGGTAAGACGCATCATGGCCCTAAGGCTCAAATCTGTACACGACAATGCATGGGTGTTTTGCGACCCATATACATACATACGAATTAGTGATGATTTAGACTACCACTTTAATTGTGGAATAGCCTGGTGAGTATTCTTCCTTACCTTGGGAAAAGAAAGTAATAAACGAAAAAAGATTAACAAGAGAAATAAAAGTTACGAATTTATATTATTCTATTCTATTATCTATTGATGTATTCAATAATTTCTTATTATATTCATTGTTTTATGTGAAACATTAAAAGCATTATAAAAAGTATGTTTTTATACATCGTGATTATAAGTGGTTTGGTGCTATTCTAATTGAAATTATAGCAATCAAAATTAAAAGTAAAATCTTTTTAAGACAGTTAAATGTATATACAACTGTGCATATAATAAATATATAGCTATATAAATGTATTAGTAAAAATTAGTATTAATTTTTTTTTTATATAGTTTAAACATTGGACAGAAGGTTCAAATGGAAAAAATTATGATAATTATGTTTTAATTTTTTTTTTCCAAAACTTTAGAATCTAATAGCTATTACATGTGTTTTATTCTCTCTCTTCAATTAATTTTTAATAAGCAACAAAAACACAAAATTATGCTACTTTAATTTGAAGTAAAATTTAAGTTAACAATTTTGATTTATATATGATATCCACCTTTAAAATATGGTAAAATTTAAAATAACTTTTGGTAGTGGTGGTGGCGGCGGCAGTGGAGTTCACTAAAATAAAAATTGAGTCGGAAGCTAAAACTATAAGAATAATCTCAATCGTTGTAAAAAATAATTTTTAACTATTAGATCTTAGTTTGTGAAAAAGAATAGATAAATAATCAAATCAGATAAATATACAGCTATATATATATATATCTTTATATATAAAATAATAAATTTGAATACGCTTAGCTTATCTAGTGCCTTTCGCGGGCTTGTAATCCAAGTGGAACTCTAAATCTTTCTATACTTTAAAAATTAGAATATACAACTATGTATATATGTATCAGCCATATATATTTGCAAAACAAACATTCAAAAATTATTCGATAACTTATACAGCATATATGATATACACTAAAATAACAAATTTTTACTTTACATTTTGAAGTAGCCAGCATAAAACTATATTATCATTTTGCGATTTTAGACTTCTATGCGGTTTTATGCTTATGAATTACAATTTATTTTCCTAATTAAATTTTTTTTATAGTAATTCTATATTTTATAAATATACTTGCATAAGCAAATCAAATAAATATATTGTTCTATATATTTATCGAACTTATCCAAAATCTCAATAAGCTTAGTTTATATAGAGCTATATCTATCACATATCTAAAATTTGAATAGAGCCTTTTAGGAGCCTTGTAATTCGATTGAAAGATTTTCACGAGATTTGTAATTCAATTGAAATTTTATACATTTTTTATACATTAAAAGTTAAAATCAAATGAGGATACAATCAAGATTAAAGGTGGCAGTTGAAGATCATCAGAAGTACATATTTGCAAAACAAATATTCAGGAATTATCATTATACGATTTTAGGCTCCTATGCAATTTTATACTTATCTAAAACCGAATTGTGATTTATTTTTTAAATTATGTTTTTTTAATTAGCAATTCTCTATTTCATAAATATATCTGCATGACCAAATCAAATAAATACACAACATAAATATACAGTTATATATATCTTTGAACATATCCAAAATTTGAATAGCTTATGTAGAGCAATATGTATTTTTATCTAATATATCCACAATGTTATATAGAGCCTTGCACAGGACTTGCAATCCAATTGAAAGTCTTTCACGAGACTTGTAATTCTAAACCTTTTCTACACTTTAAAAGTTAGAATTAGATGCCAATTCAATCAAAATTAAAGGTGACAGTTGAAGATCATAAATATACATTTATATATTTACAAAACACATTTCTCGATTATTCGAGGATATGCTCATCTTATACTGAGTATATGCTGTTATACATGCTAACACCACAATTTTACTTAGGTGATTATCCAAATATATGCTCAGTTTAAATGGAACATATGCTATTATAATTTTACTTCTCAGCTTATACAGAATATATGCTATTATAATTTTATTTCACGTTTTGAGATAACTAGCATAAAATTGCATTATTATTATTATTATTATTATGTGATTTTAGTCTTTTATACGATTTTATGCTTATTTAAATTGCATTTATTTTTCTAACTAAGTTTTTTTTATAATAATTCTCTATTTTATTATTTTTGCAACAATAAAAAAAAAAAAATTCTCACATAACTTATCCCATTTTGGGATATCAAATCCAATCTAAAGTTTACAAATTACAAATTAAATACAGTACTCAAGTCAACTTGATAAAAAATAATGGACGGCATATATGCAGTAAACAAAAATTGTTGTAATTGTTTTTTTTTATTATTTTTTATTAGTCTTGTCGGAGTAAGCTTGAACTAAACCCCTTGTTATCCTTGGATGACAAAAGGTAGGTTTAATACAACAATTGGTAGATCGAATCATAGGGTCTGCCGTGCGGCCGTGCTAACTAATATTTGGCGGGAAGCTCCGACGAAAATTTATTCTTTCAAAAAGAAAAACACGAAATTTCCCGCCGCTATCGAAAATTAAGTTCAGGAAAAAAAACAAAAAAAAGGACAAGAAATTTCTGCTTATAAATATGTATGTATATATATATATTTTTTTCAAAAAGTAACCATTTCCCATAAGCCATAAGTCTCTTCAAATCTTTCCTTGGGTTGAGAAAATATGGGGGCTGCATCCGTATTGGAACCCGCTTCTCCCAATGATGCTTCTGATGCTGGTATTTCATTTCTTCTACTTATGGTTTCTGTGTATATATTTATATATGTAATGTATGTATTTCTTATTTTCTGGTCTGAGAAAATCTATGCCTTGCATCGATTCACTTGATAATGCCTCGACGTGGGTCGGAGAGAATCATGACCTCCAAGAATATATGATTTATCTGCCAACGAAAAAAAAAAAAAAAAAAAAAAAAAAAGGATTTTAAAAAAACCCGGGTGTGGTGGTCTGTTTGTTTTCCCAGAAAACCAAAAGTTTCAAATAAAAATGAGAGGGGTATAACCTTTCTTACTAGTAGTCACTGTTACCAGATCCTGAAGCTTTCTTGAAAAAAAAAATTTTTTTTTATGTTATGGATGCATCTATTTTCAGTTCTTTTCTTTCCCTTTTCCCTCTTTTCTTTTTTCTTCTTCTGCAGGTGATTTCATTCAATTCCCGTGCCCTTTTGGGATGGAAAATGTAATTCTTGTAAATAAAGCCCCATTGATCGGTTCCCAAGAGTGCAGAGGAGAGTAAGTATAGGTCTGAGTTGACTTAGAGTCTAATGCCTCTGCAATTTGACTTGACTATTTCAGCTCACCTGGGCAATATATTAGTATTGGGTGACTTGTATTCATTTAATTTCAAGGGGACATGAACTATCATTGTAATGATTTACAAGACCCTTTGCTCTATGTTGGCTATGAGCTAAAGTTGCCTAGATAGCTGCGATTGGCAAGTTGAATATGTGAATCTATCTTCTATTTAATCACCGCTCTCCGTAGATGATTTGAGCCCTAGTTGTTTTTAATTTGCATTTCTTTGTTAATTTTCTTTTTCTGATTTTCTTGGTATTTGGGTCTCTTTGTATTCTTTTCCTTTCTTGTCTTGGAATTTTCTCTTCCTATTCTTTTGAAGATCTTCTCCATTGCCACCATAATATGCTGAAATGGACCACATAACCGTAGCAACACCCATCGTAGTTGTGTTTCTATTAGATCCATAGACATGTAATATGGGATGGGATGTTGGTGTGGTGTTTACATATCTTGGATTCTCTCCCCCTAACACCTAACTTTTGTGGGTGAGTTCTTATAATGTATATAACATGGTATTATAGGATACGCATGTCTCTTATCCATGAGGTACAGGGGGTGACACCTGCACGCAAAGCTTACCTTTGTGGACGTAGCACTACGGGGTGTGATGGAATGTTACAATCCATAGGCATATGAAGTGTAACATAGGATGCATGTGTTCCACATTGTTAGTATGAGATGTTGGTGTGGTGTTTATATACTTTAGTTCTGATGTTGGTGTGGTGTTTATATACTTTAGTTCTCATGCTGCTCATGCATGTGTTCCATATTGGTAGTATGAGATGCAGATGAGGTGTATATATACATTGGTACTCTTCCCCTATCATCTAGTTTTTAGGGGTGGGTTCTACTAAGGTATATAACAGTTTCATTGTCTTTCTTGATTTTTTTTTTCTTCTGATTAGCTGTTTCTTATCATCATTTTTACGCTTGCAAAGACAGTATATAGCACCCTTGTTTCATACAACTTGTCTGATAATGTCTTTGATATACTTCTAGTTCTATATCCTGAATTTTTGTAGTTTAGAGTTTTCTACTGATTTTTACTTATCCTTGGTTGCAGGAGCAAAGAAGAAAAAAATGAAACTAAACTGTGCAGTTCCCAATACCACGAAGGCAAAGGCAACACAACAGAAAGAAAAGAAGAGAAATGCGACTCAGTGTAGAGAGGAATCTGCTACTTGTTCACGAAAAATGCCAAAGAGGGCTGCTGCTTGTTCAGATTTCAAAGAGAAGTCTGTTCACATATCAAAGAGATCTTCAGTACTTGAGGCGAAAAAGGACCAGATTGTGGAGGAAGAGGCTGTAGCTATAAGACTTACTGCTGGGCAAGATAATGGGCGACCATGCAGAAGGCTTACAGATTTTATATTTCATGATTCGGATGGATGCCACCAACCCTTTGAGATGTTGGAAATTGATGACGTTTTCATTTCTGGTCTTATTTTGCCTCTTGATGAATGTTTTGAAAAAGAAAAGGAAATTTGTTTTAGATGTGAAGGCTTTGGAAGGATAGAATCTTGGGCAATCTCTGGTTATGAAGATGGATCTCCTGTGATTTGGGTGTCAACTGATATTGCTGATTATGATTGTCTCAAGCCTGCAAGTGGCTATAAGAAGTTCTATGATCACTTCTTTGCAAAGGCTTCTGCCTGCATTGAGGTTTACAAGAAACTGTCAAAATCCTCTGGAGGGAACCCTGACTTAAGCCTTGATGAGTTGCTTGCTGGGGTTGTCCGTGTGATGAGTGGAAGTAAGTGCTTCTCCAGTGGGGTATCTATCAAGGATTTTGTTATTTCTCAGGGTGAGTTTATTTATAACCAACTTATAGGTCTGGATGAGACTTGCAGCAAGAATGATCACCCATTTGCTGAGGTTCCTGTCCTAGCCGCCCTTAGGGACGAGAGTAGGAAGCACACAGATTTTGCACAAACAAAAGCCACATCCTCAAGTGGGAGTTTAAAAATTGGTTCAAAATTCGTTAATGGAGTTAGTGCAGAAGATCAATCTGGCATGTCCAATTCTGCAGTGGAGGAAGATGAAGATGTAAAACTGGCAAGATTGCTGCAGGAAGAAGAGTACTGGCATTCAATGAAGCAGAAGAGAAGTCAGGGTTCAGTCACTTCATTGGGCAAGTTTTATATAAAGATCAATGAGGATGAGATTGCCAATGATTATCCTTTGCCTGCTTATTACAAGACTTCAAATGAAGAGACTGATGAGTATATAGTCTTTGACAGTGGCGCTGATATCTTTGATCCTGATGAACTGCCTCGAAGCATGCTGCACAACTGGTCCCTCTATAACTCGGATTCGAGACTGATTTCTTTGGAGCTTCTTCCGATGAAACCATGTGCCGATATTGATGTGACGATATTTGGGTCAGGGGTGATGACAGCTGACGATGGAACTGGATTTTGCCTCGAGAATGACTATAATCATTCTTCTTCAAGCAGCTCAGGGACTTCTGAAGTGGATGGCATGCCTATATACTTGAGTGCAATAAAAGAATGGATGATTGAATTTGGATCCTCCATGGTTTTCATATCAATCCGAACGGATATGGCCTGGTACTTACATCTTCTAGAAGTGACATAAATGCCATATTAGCTTCTTGTTCGTCTTTGCTTTCTTATTTTCAAATTCATGAGACATAAGTGTTAACTTAGTTTTTTTCTGGATGTATCTCTTCCATTGATGTGGAAACTTCAGTCATGCTTGATAATTTAACATATAAAATAAACAAAGTTGTGTGTCATGTGCACCAGCTTAAAGCAGTGGTTTCTATGGCACTTGCAGTAGACTCTTATGACACCCTTCCAAGATGATTTTCACCACAGTAAAGTGTCTTGTGAAAGGATTTTCTGGTGTAGATTTAATAATTCAAGAGTATTTTGTAGAGATTATTTTGCTCATCAATGTAAACTTAGCTATGCCATTTAGCTATAAATTCTATAATTGAAAGTTTGTTTATGGTGAATTTGGTTACAATTTTTAGAGCATGGATCAATCATGTTATTTTTTTTGTCCATGTCTACAGGTATAGGCTGGGGAAACCATCAAAGCAATATGCTCCCTGGTATGAACCAGTTCTGAAAACAGCAAGGCTTGCAATAAGCATCATTACTTTGTTGAAGGAGCAGAGCCGAGTGTCACGGCTTTCCTTTGCAGACATCATTAAAAGAGTGTCTGAGTTTGAAAAGCATCATCCTGCTTACATATCATCGAATCCCATGGTGGTAGAGAGATATGTGGTTGTTCATGGGCAGATAATACTGCAACAGTTTTCAGAATTTCCGGATGGAAAGATTAGAAAGTGTGCATTTGTGATTGGTCTAACAAAGAAAATGGAAGAGAGACACCACACCAAATGGATGGTTAAGAAGAAGAAGGTTGTGGAGAGGAGTGGACAAAACTTAAATCCCAGAGCTGCAATGGGACCTATCATTTCTAAGAGGAAGGTAATGCAGGCAACGACAACAAAATTAATAAACAGAATCTGGGGTGATTACTATTCAAATTATTCACCAGAGGATTCCAAAGATTTAATCAGCTGTCAGGTTAAAGACGAAGAGGAAGTTGAAGAGCAAGAGGAAAATGAAGAGGATGATGTGGAGGAGATCCCACTGAATTCAAATAAAACTCTCTCTCCTTGTTCAATATCTAGACGAGTTAAATCAAGTTCCAAAAGCAAGGAAATTAGATGGGACAGAGACTCTGTGGGGAAGACATCTTTGGGTGAAGCTCTTTTTAAACAAGCCATTGTTCGTGGAGATGTGATTGCTGTGGGGGATGCTGTCTTTGTAGACGCTGAAGAATCAGATGGTCATTCTGCGATCTATTTTGTGGAGTACATGTTTGAAACATTAGATGAAATCAAAATGTTTCATGGAAGATTGATGCGACGAGGATCCTCTACTGTCCTTGGAAACACAGCAAACGAGAGAGAGGTATTTCTGACAAATGAGTGCATGGAATTTGAATTAGAGGATGTCAAACAAAAGGTAGTTGTGGATATACGGTCAATGCCTTGGGGACATCAGCATAGGAAAGCTAATGCTGATGCTGATAAAATTGATAGAGCAAAAGCTGAAGAGACAAAGAGGAAAGGATTGCAGATTGAATATTACTGCAGAAGCTTGTACTGGCCGGAGAAAGGTGCTTTCATTAGTCTTCCCCGTGATACCATGGGTGATGGGTCTGGTGTCTGCCACTCTTGCAAATTAAGAAAGTCTCAGAGTGATGAGGAAATTTTTAAAGTCAATACAAACAGGACTAGTTTTGTCTTCAAGGGAACTGAGTATACCATTCATGACTTTGTTTATGCGAGTCCACATCACTTCCCTGCAGATAGGGTGGAGAGCGAAACTTTCAAGGGTGGGAGAAATGTGGGCTTGAAGGCTTATGTTGTATGTCAGTTGCTTGAAATTCTTGTTCACAAAACTCCCAAGCAAGTAGATGCAAATTCTACTGAGATTAAAGTAAGGAGATTTTTCAGACCGGAGGATATCTCAGCTGAGAAGGCATACTATTCTGATATTAGAGAGGTCAGACCCACTATGGAAGATTTGTTTTTTTAAGGATATCATATTCCTCCATTCAGTATTTCTTCATGGATTTTGCCGCTAATCTTTTTTATTTTTAGTTATATATGATTATGTTGTTTCAGAATATTACAGATTCTGCATTGCTTTGCTTTATGGTGTCACTCAAAAAGTCAATTTTCTGAGAGTTTTTATGCCTGGGATTGCCAGATTTATTATAGTGACGAGATGCATGTTGTGTCTGTTGAGACAATTGAAGGGAGGTGTGAAGTCAGAAAGAAGCATGATCTTCCATCCTGTGATGCCCCTGCACTCTTTGAACACATGTTCTTTTGTGAATATTTCTATGATCCTGCGAAAGGATCCCTTAAGCAGGTACGTTACACTGGCTCACCAATTACACATATGATTGATTTATTTAAGGCACAGTCAACTTCCTCTATGATTTGTGGCGAAGTTTCATTCTGCAGTAATCTTCTCTGAATAGCTTTATTCTATTGTATTTTGAATCTTCTTCTGATCTCATTTGTGAATAGTTGCCATCTGATATCAAATTAAAGTACTCTACAATGAAGATGGATGATGGTGCCACTTCCAGAAGGAAAAAGGGAAAGTGTAAGGAAGGCGAAAATGATTTAGAAATTGGAGGGGAAAGGGAACTTTCTAAGGATAATCGTTTGGCCACTCTAGACATTTTTGCTGGTTGTGGGGGCTTGTCAGAGGGATTGCATCAGTCTGGTAACCTTATACTTGTTAAGCCCTTTAATTACATTTTCATATTCACCATCATCACTTGGTGACTAGGCATCTTCTGGTTTTCCTTTTGCAGGTGTCTCAATTACCAAGTGGGCAATTGAGTATGAAGAGGCAGCGGGAGATGCATTTAAAATTAATCACCCGAAGGCAAAGGTGTTTATCAATAATTGCAATGTGATTTTAAGGTGAAAAACCTTCTATGCTTTCTCTCTCTCTCTCCCCCCCCCCCCAGTTTTGACAATTTAAATTATTAATAATGAAGGGCTGTAATGGAGAAGTGTGGGGATCTGGATGACTGTATTTCAACTCCCGAGGCTGCTGAATTAGCTGCATCACTAGTTGCAGAGGTTGATAATTTGCCACTGCCAGGACAAGTGGATTTTATAAATGGAGGACCTCCATGCCAGGTTTGGGGCTTCTGTTCTGCACGCCTAATATCTCATACCTTCAGAATTTTGTGATTTATAATGCTTACAAGTTTTTTGCTTGCAGGGTTTCTCTGGAATGAACAGGTTTAACCAAAGCACTTGGAGTAAAGTTCAGTGCGAGATGATTCTAGCTTTCTTATCTTTCGCTGACTACTTTCGCCCAAAGTTCTTCCTCCTTGAGAACGTGAGGAACTTTGTCTCATTTAACAAGGGACAGACATTCCGTCTAACCCTAGCTTCTCTTCTTGAGATGGGTTATCAGGTGGATATTGCTGCATTGTCAACAAGAGAGATGTAGACTTGTGTTATGCATGTATATATATATATATATGTAACTCCTTTTTCATGTATTTAGGTGAGGTTTGGCATACTTGAAGCTGGAGCATATGGAGTTCCTCAGTCCAGGAAGAGAGCATTTATTTGGGCAGCATCCCCTGAATCAACTCTCCCAGACTGGCCAGAGCCTATGCATGTCTTTGCAGCACCACAATTGAAAATAACATTGGCAGGAAATGTTCAGTATGCTGCTGCACGAAGCACTGCAACAGGAGCTCCATTTCGTTCAATTACTGTTAGAGATACCATTGGAGATCTCCCAGCTGTTGCCAATGGGGCATCTAAGACAAATTTGGAGGTACTAACGACTACTTATTTGTCCCAAAAGACATGATGCTAATAATCTTTGTTCAGCAAATAGCTTGTGACTGATACATAGTCTGCATGTTCACACTTTCTTATTTATTTATTTTGTTGTTTTATCATCTCTGTATGCAGTATCAAAGTGACCCTATCTCGTGGTTCCAAAAGAAAATAAGGGGAAACATGGTGGTCTTGTCTGATCATATTTCAAAAGAAATGAATGAGCTCAATCTCATTCGGTGTCAGAGAATTCCAAAACGTCCAGGTTGTGACTGGCACGACCTTCCTGATGAAAAGGTATCAATTTTTCCAAAGGAATCCATTATGGATTCTGTTTCACTGCAGAAATGTAATTAATGATTTCTTTTGTATCTAATTACTTATCCATTATTTATTGAAATGCAGGTTAAACTGTCAACCGGGCAAGTAGTTGATTTGATACCGTGGTGCCTGCCGAATACAGCTAAGAGGCACAACCAGTGGAAGGGATTATTTGGACGTTTGGATTGGGAGGGTAACTTTCCAACTTCCATCACAGACCCCCAGCCGATGGGTAAGGTGGGAATGTGCTTTCACCCTGACCAGGATCGGATTGTTACCGTCCGTGAGTGTGCCCGTTCTCAAGTAAGGCCAATTTCTTTAACTTGTTTTAAGGATTACTTTTCCTAAATATGAACACATAGCAAATATGGACACATAGGAAGACATGATTTAAAATTTGAAATGTGGGGATTATTCAAGGGAATAATATTAATGTTACATATTCAGAAACATTTGCCAAAAGAAATAATCAGACTGTTGCAGCATTTGCCAAAAGAAATAATCAGACTGATTGCAACACTTGTGAGTGTTTGTCACTTCAAAGCAATATACTTAGAAGCTTTTACCTTATTGAAGTTAAGGGTAGATTTGCTACATGAGGCCGTGGTATCTAGCATTTTACATAGGCCTTTAAATAGGTCCTTGTTAGATTGGATAGGATTCTACGTGGATTCATTATTGAAATTATAGACCTAAGCCTATCGAGTACAGTTTCTCTATCTATTTCCCAGTCTCGCAAGTAATCGTGTATTTCGACTGATTAAACCCAACGCTGACATTTATGTATTATAATACTTGTGTAATTGTATCAAATTTATGACATCTACTATCATCAAATAAATCATATTGTCGGCTTGAATCCTTGTGGGGCCAAGTAGATGTATATCCGTATCTGGATTTAAGTTTCGGAAATTGGGTTCAAGTCCTAATTGAGTAATCAGATCTAAAATTATATCTATATTGGTATATAACTGACTTCACAGGCCTATATTTATGCAGCAAAGAATTATCAAAGCAGTTTTCTGAAGCTTTATTTCATTTGCTTACTTAAGAGGAACCTGTGAAATTTAAGCAAATAAATAGGGGGCAGGCAATGTTACTTCTTACAGGAAATGTATAAAGTATCCACTTTGGTAGGGGGTATTGTTTGTGTTGTTCCTTTGGACTTTTTTTAAGTTTTGATGATTTCATTTCTGGCAAATGCAGGGTTTCCCAGACAGTTATCAATTTGCTGGGAACATTTTACACAAGCACAGGCAGATTGGGAATGCTGTTCCCCCTCCACTGGCGTTTGCACTTGGGAGAAAACTCAAGGAAGCATTGCAGCAGAGTAAGAGTTGTAATTAGCAAGTTGATTCTTTTCATCTTCTTCTTCCTGGTATCAACAAGATTATTTTTGGAAATCTGTAGTTCACAGGTCTCCATTGATTAATTAATGTCCAAAACTGAAGTTATAAATGTGTATTATGTATTATTATCTTTGATGTTTTATTTTAGCAGCAATCGGAAGTGCATAGAAATTTAGGTGGATTTGACTTTGCTTGATTTTTTAAGCGTTGTGCTAATAAGTTTTGTTTTTTGTATTTGAAAAAAAGTGAAATTCACCTATGGGTTGTTCTAGGTTCTGAAATTTCCCAACAGCAAAAATTTCACTGCAGGTACATCAACCTATGTTGTAGTCTTTAGTAAATGTGAAATTTGCTTAGGCTTGTTTTGGAAACAAAATACTTGTTTTCGTTGTTGTTTTGTTTTTTTTTTTGTTTATTTATTTATTTTTGAAACTTTGTTCATTAATATTATTGAAAAGAGGGGGTTTTGATGTTAGTTCAAGGACAATGCATTAAAATTCAATAGTTTAAATATATTTATATATTTTTAATCTAAAATAATATGGATGTATATGATTGTAGGATTTTAATTCAATAGTCTAAAGGTGTTTTATTCTTGAGTTGACATAAAAAATAATGTCAGTCTTCTTGAATTTTCATATTATTGTTTTTTATTACTTAGTAATAAATTTTTGTTTAATTTATTATTAATTATATGCCAAAATTGTTTTAAATTGGAATTAGTTGACTTTATTTAAGAATTATTTAATTTTTTTTTTATTTTAGATAAATATGTGCCATTGGATTTTTTTAAAGGATTATTATTATAATTATTATATGATTTGATGTTCACCGCAATTAAGTGGATGTAATGACATTTAATTAAGAAGTTATAAATAGGATGATTAGTTAGGTCTTTTTTTAATATTCTATTAAAATAGAGACAGAGAGAGAGAGAGGGGAGAGAAAAGAATGTTGCGCGTGAGAGTGAAGAAGAAAATAAAGATCAACATTTAGTATTTTTTTCTCTCTGGAGTACTGATTGAAAAGGTTAAAGTTTAATGTGTGTAGACTGAATGGGAAAATAAAGATTAGCATTTATTATTATTTTTTTCTAGGGTATTGATGGAAAAAATTAAAAGTTAGTGTGTATACATATGTGCGTGTATATATTAGGATTAGGTTTAAAAATAAAAATAAAAATAAAAATAAAAATAAAAGTAAAAATAAAGCTGTGGTTTTACAGTCAAGTGCTTGATTTGTATATATGTACATGAATATGAAGGTTTACATAAAGGTTGTTTAGTTGGAAAAAAAAAAAAAGGTTAAAAATTATAATAAAAGTATAAAAATTTAATATAAAAGTGATATGTAGTGAAATTTAATTGAAAAAAAGTACAAAAAATTAATAAAATTAATAAATTTTGGTTCATTTTAACCAATTAAACACTCTAATTTTGTTGATTGACAAAATGTTTTAAATATATAAATGTAATAACGGTGATTTGATTTTGACGTGTAATTTGGAGTGTAGACTTGTGATTTTACATATGTTTATATGTTACAATTCGTACAATATACGGATTTGTTATATTACATAATTAAGTCGAATGTACTATCATATATTAAAATAATTAAGTTGTAGAAATATATTTAGGAGTAATATATATTGTTATTTATGTAAATTTAATCAAATAGCGAAGGTAAAATAAATTAAAATATTAATATGATCAATAGTATCGATTTAATTAAATTCAAATTCTAATAAAAAAAGAAAAATAATTAAAAAATAACATTTATTCAGACGACAGCGTGTGTATATATCAATTACATATAAAAATTTTAAAAAATAAAATTGAAGTATGTATTTAACAAATTACGAAGTTGACAAAGAGAAAATTGATATAATAAATTGCCTTAATGAAATTTGAAAGAAAAGAAAATTTCGTATCTATTTATAGATTTTGCATGTAAAAAAGTTCTATCTTATTTACATTAGAATATCATTTTAATATCTTATTTCGATTTGAATATCATTTTGATTGAATTGAAAGTCTAAATCTGGGGCGACACTTCAATTAGATTGATTTATTTATTGTCAATTTTAATTTTTTAATTTTTAATATTGTTTGATATTTTTTAATAAATAATATTATAATATATATAATTTTAATATTGTATGTTAGAATTTTATATGAATTTGCATTCTACTTGGGGAATGAATATATTACCTAATTTAATAAATATCAAATTTTTGATAGTTGTTAATGAAAATTATCTAATTATTTACCAAAATATAAAAAAAATAAAGAATAAGAAATTATACGATAAATTAAAATGTAGATTAAACAAAAATATTAAGTGATATCAATGAACATTCGAATCTGAATAGAATTATGAATGAGTGGTAATTACGTACAATAAATTATAAATTATATAACTATAAATTAATATAATTATAATTATAAATTAATATTAATGAAAATAAGATATTTATTTGATAGGATAATTATTTTTTAATAATTATTATTATGATTATATTTTAAATAATAATTACAGATGTTGTTTGCTAACTAATCAAGATATAGAAAATAATAATATTAAAACATTTATTTAATAGGTTAAATAATTTTTTGCATTATTTTGTTTAATAACAATAATATTTATTAAGTTTAAATAATAATTTATTAAAATATAAAAAATAAAAATAAGAATATGTTTTAAATAAAAATAAAAATAAAAATAAAAAGAAAAGAAAAGAAAATAAATTATATAATAAATAGAAAATATAGAAAATAATAATAATATTTATTATTAAAACCTTTATTTAATAGGATAAATAATTTTTTGTATTTTGTTTAATAACAATAATAATATTTACTATGTTTAAATAATAATTTATTAAAATATTAAAAAATAAAAATTAAGAATGTATTTTTACTAAAAGTAAAAATAAAAATAAGAAATTATATGATAAATAGAAGTGTAGATTAAATAAAAAATAAGTATAGATTATGATAAAAATAAAAATAGAAGTGTAAATTAAATGAAAGTAGTAATTATGTAAAATAATAATTTTTTTCATAAGATAATTAAAATAACTATAATTAGGTGCAATTTGTCACAATCATACACGTTTTATAACCGTGCAAGTTAAATATTATGTGGCGTAAGATAGTTATAATTAAGTGTTACGTGTCACAACTGTATCGCTAATTAAGCTCTACGTGGCGCAGCATCGTTGCTAGCATCTATTTTATATATATATATATCTATATAATAAAACAGAACGGTTTTTGAAAATGTCCCTCTCACAAATTAAGATCCAAAGGCTAAGATTAAGTTTTATTTTTTAACAAATGGTTGAAATCTTTCACAACATTTTTGTTTCTTTGTCCCACATCGGAAAAAAAAACTAAAAATTCACTTTTTCTTTCACTTATAAATACACTAGAATTGTCAAATATGATTTTAATAAATATAAAAAACTCATGAATTCTTA
>JAVXUM010000023.1:11559551-11569658 GCA_035590655.1 Pouteria glomerata
GTTGAAATTTTTATTTGTAAAATTTATTTTAAGCAACCCTATTCACCCCCCTCTAGTGTTGCTATTTGGGACAACAGATTTGATTATGTGCATAAGTGTTTGAATTGAAAGTTTGATTTGTGTATTGATATAGTTACATGAAATTTGGAAATTTCTATGCGGAAACTAGTACATTATTTTTTTTTTTATATCGAAATCATAGTTAGAGAATGAATTAAATTTTGATATGTTTACCAACATAACTAGACATGTAGATGAACATCCAGTAAAAATTTCATATTTTTTTTTGAGTTAAAATGGATTTATTAAAAATAGCCAAATCTGACTGTCTGGTTGGAATTTCTGTGCTAGAATCAATGTGATGTTTTTATATAAAGTTTATATCTGGATGTTGAATTAATTTATGATATTTTTACATGTGAAATAGTATACTAAAAATAATATTTTGTAAAAATTTTGTATTTTTCTAAGCTAAAATGAATTTTATAAAATTCTTGAAAGTGGATTGTTTGGTTTAAATTACTACAGTGGTAGCAGTCTGATTTTGGTATAAAAGGTATTACTAGAAACTAAATTAATTTCTAAAACTTTTACATATGAAATTAGACATATTGAAGAGTCTATAATAAAATATTTATAATTTTTGGATCAAAAATTAATTTTATAAAAATAGTGAAAGTTGACTATATGTTTTGCATTGAGCACTGATACCAGTTTGGTTGTTGATATAAAAGATATAAATAGAAGTTGATTTAATTTTTAAAAGTTTTATATGTTAAACTAGACATATGGGAGGGTCTCCTGTAAAAATTTTGTAAATTTTGTATTGAAAATCAGTTTTATAAAAATTATGAAAATGGGCTGTTCTGTGTGGTCCTAAACAGAAATACCTATTTAGTTTTTCTTAAATCTGTATTGATTAGTTACGTTAATAAACTCTAAATTTTATTTTTATAAAACTAGACTTACTTATAATCATTTTGGGTTTTTGAATTAACTGAAAACATTTTATTTGATATTTTACATGAATGATCAAATTTTATATCCTAAATTCTTCTTTGTCAAGGCATGCTTAACATAAAAATTATTTTTGTTTAGTTAATTGTATACACATTCCTTAATATGGTTGCATGATATTTACTTGATAGATTTTGTATGAGAAATTTTTTTTTTATGAAGGGGTAACATGAAACTTAGGCCTAAAACACATTTACAGTCCATAAAATTTATAAAGTAAAGGGAAGAACACGAGAAACCTAAATTAGGGAAAATCGTGTGCATGATGTGCTTTTAATTAAAGGACTTCGTTTGAGATTGATTTTTGATATTGGGGTCGTTAAGGGTACTAGAAAGAGTATATTCTAGAGCCCAATGGTTAAAAATCCCAAAACCTGCGCAGAATGGCATGACATAGCCAGTAGGCTAGAAACCTACAAAGTGTATATACAGCTTGCACTAACGTATATTAGTACCGAGACTGTAGGACCGGTTTGCCTTCTAAGGCAAGATAAGATGGACTGGGACTAGGGGACCAGGGCCATGAGTACATTTGGGACTGCAAGACCAATTGTACCCCACGGCTAAGGCTTGGGGATCGATGGGTACGTCTAGGACTGCGGGACTAGTTGTACTGCACGGCTCAGGCCTGGGGATTATTTGGATTTAATTCTGTGGTCACAGACTAACCTTGTAGAGTACCTGACCCATAATATGATATAGCGATGTGTATTGTAATTGAGTTGATGTGTATTATATAGCATAAAATTGCAGGTTCATGGCCAAGCTATTGTTTAATTTAAGATGACATGATGATAATATTGTAAATTTGTGGTAGAGTATATTAAAATTTAAAGGTTAATTTAATGTTGTTTGTCTTGTATGATTTAAGGAATATAAACTTATGTGCTTATTTCTGAGCACACGTGGTTTAGTGCTCATTCCCCTATAATTGATCTTACAGGGGTAAATGCTCATAAAGGATCTGTGAGATAGGCTAGCTGGACATTAACTGTTAGTTATTCACTTTATATATGTTTTGGATATTTAGCTTTGAGCCCAATTTGAGATGTATTATTTTTGTAGCCCCTTTGTGGCATCTTATTAGAACTTTGGATATTCTAATGTAGAATGTCGTTATCATTTATCGCTTCCGCTCTGATTGGTATTGTTATACGTTGATTTGTGATAGTTATAGGATTTTGTCCTCACGTCCCCGGGTTGTGGAATTTGGGGCGTGACGTTGCCTATGATTTTGCTTGAGTCTACTAGTTAATCTAGACCGGTTTATCATATGCCATCCGTGGCATCATACTCTTGCGGATGGTGAGGCTCATTATGCTTGAGACCAATTAGTTTGCCATCCACGATATTCGGATCACACTTTGATCCACATACACATTTTCATATCACATTTGCGCAAGGCACAAACCGAGACTTAGAAAGCTATGTTGACCTGATCTCTTTAAAGGATACATAGGCAGTGCGAGCACATAACTTGAGTCCGGTCACCATAGTCTTCATGGACTATCTACGCGAGGCCCTAACTTACATTTAATGTAAGGCTCTTACATTTGCATACCAGTTCACATTACATTAATATATAGTTCACATTACTATAGGTCTAAACTATGTTAATCTAATTTTTCCATAAGGTATGTAGGCAGCTTGAGCAAACAGCTTGAGTTCGGCCATTTCATTCTTCATAGGCTATATTTCAATACACAATTCATTCTCAGAACACACTCTTATGCACAGAAACTTTATAAGTTTACACATTTACATAAATACAACTTCCTAGTGCAAGTCTCATCCTTAGAGGAATTCAATCGCTATAGTGGGCACTAGAAGTAGACTTAGCCTTTAGCTTGCATTTAGAGTTTATCCAGTATATAGAAGCCCTTGGGTGCATCATTGCCACAGACACATATTACACACACTCACACACATGCCCTGCAAGGCTTAGTAACTCACGTTTTATACATCATATAGGTTATATCACATTGATCATTGCAGACTGGAACATTATATTGTGAGATTATGATTGCGAAGAGTAGAAAGGAACTCTAGATATCCCTAGGTATCCAGACATAACGGTTTCTACACATAGTCAAACCCCCGGGCCCTCTTTCTTTGATTGCACAGACTAGAGGAGATTCATAAAAAGGGTCTTTTATTATTTTTCAGAAACATAAATTAAAACATTTTAAATTAGAATTAAAACTTAGGTTTCTCGACACACCTATTTTGAAAGTGTCGGTAGCAACTTTTAGTCTCTACATTCAGACCCTATTTCAAAATCAAAAATATATTTTTATCATTTAGGTAATATCGGATGCATTATGTAGCAATAAAAACTCGTGGCTCATGCCTCGGTGCACGGATACAGTCACGACACGAACTAATCTAACAATTCTAACCAACCCCATCGTTCTTCCACTTCGAAGTCTTACACACAATGTATGTATCGAGGTGGGAATCCTCATTCTTAAATAAGATATAATTATTTAGGCATGCGTCCAAAGTTTAATATATGAAGCCTAAATTTTTAATTAACTTGCGAGTATGATAGTAGGACTCAGTAAGCTTTACATCAGATGGGAGAACTCTGTGCAGCAATTAGAGTAGCATATCGAAAAACATATCCAACCATTAATTTAATGAATTCAAATATAACAACTTCAAATGTAACAATTTCATTATAAATGACAATTCACTGAACTTCATATATCTAGGATACGATTCTATCTGTGAATCATCATGAATTTCAAAATAGCTCATTACATCTTTATCTGCACCAAAGCTAGGTTACTCCTATCCACTTTATCATTCTTATGGTTTGTGTCTTCGTATGCCAACTTACATGCGTTATCATTTAGCACCGTAATCATCGGATCAGCTGTCGTAGCATCAACCTTTATCTCAACTATTTCTTCTGGACGATAAGAAACATACTCTTCCCCATATCTTATCCGATTCTTGTACTAAACCCATTCCAAATTAAATGCTCCCATACAATCTCTCGAGTATAGTAATACTAAGTCACACATTTTCTACAAGGACAACTGATGAACTCACTATCATTCCCCATTGGAGAAGGCGATGAACTGCTTAATCCTTTATACGTATTCTTTAGATATCCTATTTGGCAAATCAATCCAACTCTTATCCATCTCGTTACCTATTTATGTGAAAGTCCGCAATGAAAAAGTACGATTAGCCTAAGAGACATGCATCATGTAAGTCACATACTCCTAAACTGTAGACTTTTCACTACATGGTGGTTGATTCTATCCCATTCGAGAATGTACGATTCATCTTATCCTCGACAACTCAAATGTTTCGTCACCTTGCCAGACAAAAATTTGGTAGCATGTCTATTTGGTTCTTCAAGTACATGACACATGAACGACATCAGTTGTATCTATGTACATACTAAAAGAAAAACAAGACATCAACTGAAACTTTATTTAAGGTATGATTCGCATGAGTTGTTGAGGACAAATGGATAATTGCATTCCTAAACTATCTGAACTAAACAATTCAAAAATTTTGTACGTTAATCTCCCCTTGTGCATCACGAGATCAATGAATCTAGTCAAAGACCTAATCTGTTACCTTAAGGGTGACCAAACGAGTGTCATACTCGATTCTCAAATAGGTCTAAGATGCACACAAATGAATAAAAGTTACAGTAGAAGTTTCACAACCAATGAAATCTTAAAATATAAAATTGTCTAAAAACATTTCTATGTTTGTTTTCTATCATTAATTAACCTCAAATTTTACCCTTAATATCTATAACTTTTTAATTGTAATCATGTCTCTTTGTTTTTTAATTTGTTATTTTTTAGATTAAATTTAAATTTAGATTGGATTGGCTCCAAGTAACAAATATTAGATTAATGATTAGCTCAGTGAAAAAAATGACAAGCGATCACTTCAAAAGTAACGAATTGTCACCTT
This sequence comes from Pouteria glomerata, assembly GCA_035590655.1. Classification (NCBI taxonomy): domain Eukaryota; kingdom Viridiplantae; phylum Streptophyta; class Magnoliopsida; order Ericales; family Sapotaceae; genus Pouteria; species Pouteria glomerata. The sequence continues at coordinate 11,564,514 of JAVXUM010000023.1, forward strand.
TAATCTTAGCTAGATTTAGGTCTTATGTCTTATCTCACTACACTTCTTATAAATTGTTAACTTTTTGATTTTTTGTCATTTCTATGATTTTGAGTCTTTAAGTAGTTATGTTCAATCTAAGGGTAAAGTATGAAAACCTGCCTTATACTTTACTATCGGTCTCACTTTAATTCCAATGGTTTCAATTGCGACAATTAAATTCTTACACTTTCAGTCAAGTAACAATTAAGTCCTTCTGTCTATTGTCTGTTACAAACCACCGTTAAGGCAAAGGTAAAAAGGTTATTTCGTAACATGGTCCACATGACAGAATAATGACATGGAGACTGTCCGTTATGTGTTAGACACTCACTCGTCCATGTGTACTAGTTGCTTCATTTTAAAAAAGAAAATAAAAATCACTAATTACACTTCTTTTAAGAATCAAACAAAAAACCTTACTTACCGAAAAAAAAAAAAAAAAACCTTGAGGATAAAATCAACAACTTAACCAACTCACCAAGAGTTTGGTTTGTATAAAGTTCCTAAATAAAATTTAAATATATTAAAAAACGAAAATAGATTTTCTCTTATTATAACATTTATATATATTCATAATATATATATTTATATTGAATATATTTATATAATATATATTTATATATATGTTAAAAAATGAGAAAGATTATATTTATATATATATTTATTTATAAACAAATATTTATATATTTATATAATATATATTAAAATATATAATATTTATATAAATATTTATATAGAAGATTGGGAGAATCTAATTTAGTTTTTTAATATATTTAAAGTTTATCTAGAAAATTTATTCAAACAAAGTCTTTGGTGAATTGGTTTAGTTGCTGGTCTAGTTTTCTAACCTTATAAGTTCTTAATTTGATTCCTATAATAAGCATGATTTGTAATTTTTTATTTTATTTTTTAAAGTGAAGTGAACCAATCCTGATATATATGGATAAGTAAGCGTCTGACACATGACGGACAATATCCACATCATTTGAAGGTACCATGTCATCACTCTGTCACATGGACCATCTTGCAAAATGACATTTTTATCTTTATTTTAACGGTAATTTGTAACGGATAATAGACGGAGAGATCTGATTGTTATTTGACCAAAAATTTACTCTTGAATGGAAAGGGAATGCATTGTGACCAATATCACTTTTAGAATTTTGTTAGACTACCTCTTCAATTGGATTTTCCCATCAATCCAAAGTCATTTTCACAAGTTTTAAGCAATTATAAAAATTTATAAATAATTTAAGGGATTCATTAATTAACAATGGAGGAAAAGAAAAGGGCAAAAAGTGTGTGGGATTCATGTGTACAACACTCATCTTTTGCTTATTACTTTTTTAATTCTTTCTTAAACCTTAAACTTATTATTATTATTATTATTATTATTTAGATTTGGATTGTCAAAAACTTTGAATATTCATTTGCTTGGACATTCCTCTAATGATATCTTTTATTTTTGTATTTGTTAGATGGACATTTCATCTAAATTTACTCTCAATTAATTAATTAGATGGATATTTGGATTTTAATTTTGAAATAGGAAAATGAAAAAAATTAAAAGGTGTGAATTAAATAAATTAATTAAAAATAAAAGTCTACAACAACTAAAAATAAAAGTATATAACAACAACAATAAATCAACTTATGATTTAAGAATTTCTTTAGAGTTAATTTGAAATACTAAACTTGGAGAGTGTTTGAAGGGTAAAACTTTTAATAAGTTTTGATAGTTTTTTGTTAAAAATTGTCAATGATAATTTTTGGTGTGTTTGGTGAATCAAAAATGAAATTTTGGCAACTTTTGTAACTTTTAAGCGTTTGGTAAAATTGTTACTATAGCAGAGCAAAAAAGTGACAACTTTTGTATGTTTGGTAAATTTTTTTACTGTAGCAGAATAGAAAAATGAGGAAAGAGTGGGAGCCGCTGTCATATCAAATTACTGTAGCAGAGTAGAAAAGTGATAAAAGTTATTTCACCAAACAGTAAAATACTATAGCAGAACTAACTTTTGGGTATTTTTTACTTTCTTTTGACATCTAAACACACCCTTGGTAAAAGCCATTGCATGAGACAATAAATAAAATACAATTACTATTTTATAATGTACACCTAGATGAATGCAACTTGTCTCATAATCCCCCCCTACGATATCTAATTCATTTAAAAGTACTAGAATTGAATTAAAGGTTTTTTTTAATTGACTTTCAAAATAATTTTTTATTTATTTTTATTAGTTAAAATATTAGGAATTAAACTCAAAAGCTAATAGAAAAATCACATCCATATGACGGTCGGTTCGAAATTTATTTAAGTTACACGATTGCTAAGCCCTTGTCTTAATTTTTTAATAACTAAATTATATATATTCAATAATTTTATATAAAAAATTATAATATAAATTAGTTTTAATACTTTTCTTAGTCTTGCGAAGTAATAAGTTTTATAAGTTTTTAATATTATATATAAAAGAATAATTAATGAGTATATGTGCTCTCATCACTAATTAGTCTTCACCATCTCCAACTTCTAAAATATAGTTTTACCTAAAAAATTGTCATTCAAACAATACGAATAATTAAATCCAAGCCTACCCCGTAACAAACAATCAGCAAGATAATACAACCTTGGCAATGTTTTAATTAATATAATCATGTGTTACGTTTATATACTTCTAATTACAATTATCAATCTAATTAAAAATAGGTATTCTCCAAACATACAGTTCTATAACTAGTGTAATACTACTTAATAAATCAGAAATGGGGAATTAAATAAACCCTACAATACAATACAATACAATTTCAGCTCGATAACAGTTCTGCAGGAAAAAAAAAAAAAAATGGGGCGCACACACCTTTTTAACAGAAACCAATTATAAACTTTCCCTCGCAGGAATCATATAAACCCACCTCAACTCAAATAAGTAATTCTAACCCAAAACTCTATAAAATTGCAACAAGCTCAACCACTCAACATTCGTCAGTATGCATATTCAACAATAGAAATTCCATAAAAATGAAAAATATAAAATAAAAAATTTAGGAGACCTACTCAATCAGCAGAGAAAAGAAATAGTTTCTAGGGTTTGGAGAAATACATTACTCGATCTCGATATGGAGAAAGAACAATCAGTTAAGGGGGGAAAAAGACCTAAATAAACCAAAGAGAGAGAGAGAAAAAGAGAGCGAGAGAGAAAGCAGTCATAGTGGGATTCGGGACGGCGTGAGTAGCGGTGGCTCTAGCAGCTAGGGTAGAGGCAGGAGAGAGTGCACGCCGGAGATAAAAAGAGCAAGAAAAAGTTGATGTAATGACCCTATTAATTATCAAATCTATGATTTTATAATTAATTGGGATTTGATTTTTTGCTCTATTTTGTTGAGGCGTTCTAGGAATTATGGCTGGGCTGTTCAGCTAGACTATGAGGCTATTGTCTTTATTTTATAAATAGCTTTTGAATTTTTGTAAGGGACATCATGAATTATCAATACAAATAACTTCTTTATTTTGTCAATATTGGTGTTCCTTCTTTCTGACTTTTTCATTGGTATCAAAGCAGCAATCTGGCACCATAGAAATGGCAGACGGAACTAGAGCACAAGAACAACGGCTTCTATAAGAATCTGTGCAGCAGTTGAAGGAGGCTTTTGACTAGCAAACAGTAGAACTAAAGGAGTTTTCTTGCATGATGATAGCGATCAATCTCAAACTTGATCAGCTGATAGGAAAGTCAGAGGGTTCAGGAACGTTATTGGAACGTGGAAGTCTTACTCCAACAAAGCCAAGAACTGGGTTTAGTTTTGGTATGTATTTCTCTCAAATGAAATTCTTAAAACTAAATTTGTCAAGCTTTAAGGGAGAAAATCCCAATGGATGGGTCTACAAGTGTGAACGTTTCTTTAAGTATAACGGAGTGGGTGATTTAGAACTGGTTAGATTGGCTACTATTCATCTAGAAAGAAAAGGTTTAGAATGGTTCCAAGGGTATCAGGCGGCTGTTACAGAATCAAGTTGGAAGCAATTTTCAACTGATTTAATTGAAAGGTTTGGCCCTAGTACTTACGATAATCAAGTTCGTCAGCTTACTAAATTAAGGCAAACTCAACAGTAAGGACCTATCAAGAACAGCTTGAAGCATTGATCGCCAAAAATCGAGGATTACCTGAACATTTTTTCGTTCAATGTTTAGTGAGTGGATTAAAGATGCCATAAAAAATCAGGTCACCATGTTCTAACCAAAAATGCTTGTTTGAGTTGTTGGATTGGCCTTGTTACAAGAAAGTACCATGGAGGTGATGATCAAAGAGGCCAAAGCCTTAACAAGGACAACATTCTCTCATGACTCACCTATGGCAAAAGCGAAATGGAATTCTACAGGACAAATCCCTCCAATCAAATTAATATCTCCAGTAGAAATGTAAGAGAAATGCAAGAGAGGAGGGATAAAAAGTTGTGCTACTACTGTGATCAGAAGTTTGAACCTAGACATAGGTGTAAAAGGTGATAGTTTATGTAATACCCCGACTTTTGAGTGAATATAAGTTATGACTTTTGAAATGTCTTCAAGACAACTATGTGTTTTAAATCATGAAATAAGAATTAGAATTATGTTTGTTTAAAGAAAAAGAAAGGAAAAGCATTTTTGGGGTTCAAAATAAATTAAGTCAACAATGATTTAAGGTTAGTTATAATATCCCAGAAATTTGATATGAATGTAAGTTATGATTTTAATCTATTTTAGAGATGATTATGTGGCAAAGAAGTGATCTAAATCCTTAGGTAATGTCCTAAACTTAAATTTTGTTTAGGGAAGAAATGTAATACCTTAAACCTTTGAATGAATGTGTATGGGGAATGTTACATATTTTGGTGAAGATTTGTATTCTAAGTTAGGGGATAATTCTAGAACTCAATTTTAATTTAAGAAAATTGAAATTAGAACATGTTTAAAGTCTTAAATAAATTTAGTTAACATTGGTTTAAGATTTAGTAACTTGAAACCCCTAACTGTCTAAATTGGTTAAGTGATTGGAAGATTAGTTCTAAGTATTAAAAGAAGTTTACTTTGCTTCAAAGTGTTATAAATTTAGCTTAAGTGGTTGGAGAATTATTTTCTA
>JAVXUM010000023.1:11596412-11615627 GCA_035590655.1 Pouteria glomerata
CTCTTGAACATGGTTTTGTTGTAAAGAACTAGATGAAGTTCTTGAGAAATTAAAATGAGAAACTTGAATTTCTTTTAAGGGTTGTGGTGAATTTCATTTAAAGAGAAAGGAGGTGGGAGAAAAGGACTTGAAATCAACAACTTGAGCACTAGGAGACCTACTCATTTGCTCTTGAAGTTCTTGTGGTTTTTGGCTAAGTTTGAGGTAGGGAACTTCATTTACTTACTTTAATATATGTTTGATTGCAAGAAATGTGAAAATTTTGAATTTGGACATGTTGGATGCAATATTGACCAACCTAGGTTAGATGAAGGTGTTTGCATGATTTATGTTAGTATAATGTTATTAGGATGCATTATGGTGGTTTGAAGTTGTCTTGATGATTAATGGTGGTTGGAGAATGTTTTGGATGCATGAAAGTGCTTGGAGATGGTTGATTGGCATGTTTGACAATATGTTGTTTGATGCCCTAAATACCTTGAATTTAATCTCATTGGACCTCAAGTAAAAAGTTGAAATTTCTAAGATTAGAAAACAGTTTTGAAGGCTCATTTAACCCTAGAAATCTTGTGGAAATAGGCATGGAAATTGGCTAGTTGTTGCATGCACGATTTACACTTTTGGGGAACTTTCAAGTGAGCATAAAAACATGTATGAAATCTGACTTTTCTGTACTTTTCCCCTGTTTAAAAGCAGCATTTTATCATGTTTAAAATGATTTATTGAAGGTGGAATTGCTTGGTTCGAATGGTGTTGTGTTGCAACATTTCTATGTGTGATAACCACTTGAAATGAGCGAAAAAGGACCGAAAATGCTGAAAATTCTGCGCTTTACCTCTATACCAAATCTGATTTTTTGCATGCTTAAAGTGAACTTGACGAGATGGAAAATGTGTGGTTAAAGAAGCATAGTGATATGAGCTGACCCGATACACTTTCGGGGAAATTTTGAGTCAATGCGGGATGTATGGCTTGCATGACGTCTAACGTAAGGAACTGTCATTAATGGAAAAGAAATGAATAATGTGATTGTGTGGCCAAGGATAATGGGCTACGGAAAATAGGAATGATCTTGAGATACCCTTGGGTTAAGAGTTCCGGAACTTGCGCAAGGTTGGTTTCATACTAGTAGGTTAGTAGCCTACAAAATGAGTCATGTACTATGGCGTATCGTCGCCCTGAACTGCGATCCTAAAGACTGATTTAGTTGTGTATCCCGATTTGTTGTGGCATATCGTCGCCCTGGACTACAATTCTAAAGCACGATTCATTAGGTACCCAATCCTCAATGATTGTGTGAAAGAATCAAATGTTAAATAATTGTGAAGGTAAAAATCTAGATGTTATATGTATGTTATTAATACCTCATGCCCTTTGATTTATTTAATTATTCTTTTGTAATTGTTCGTTGCATATTATACATGTTCATCACTTGTATCATAGTTATATTATGGTGAGTAGCGTGAGCACACGCCATTCGTGCTCACGTCCCTACAGATGTCATTGCAGGACCCACTCAGGAGGACTAGGTGTGCCCTAATCAACGATAGGAGATGTGCTTTCTAGTTTGGCTAGCTTTTGAATTATATACTTTTGGGGATGCATCTTTGGAAAGAAAATTGTAAACTAATTTTTTTGTCAATGTATTTTGTAAAGAGAAGTTGTACTCAAATGTAAATTTATTGCGATTATGGGAATGTAAAGGCCCTAAGGCCGAGGGATGTAAATTTAATGAAATGGTAATTATATGTTCCTTTGTATGAGGTTTTATCTCCCATGCACTTAATTAGGTTTTCTATTATGGGTCCGACTGCGTGGCCCCGTTAAATGTTGGTGTAGTTATTGGACAATGATTTAATTTGTGAATTCGCAGCGTAATTGCTTGGCAGCGTGAAGTTATGAATGTGTTAGTATGTTATAGGTTTTTGTCACAGTTTTATACATTGACAGGTTTAGGCCCTTAAATAATGGGAGAGGTTTTGTGGGTCCATTGCGTGATTGCCGTGTTGCTATGATATTTTTAATCACTTTTTTCATATTTTGCTTGTCTATCACTTACCCCTCAGGTCCCTAGATCTGGGCCGTGACAGAAAGCCCTTTCATTTTATTTCTCAATATATGTATTTCAATCTGTTTGTATCAAAGACTTGGATCACTTGGCTGAAAATCATCTTCCTCGTTTGTAAGTTTCTCTTTCAATTTGTATTGCCAAATTCAAGTTTAATTAATTCAAGTTTACACTATTTTCAATATCTATTCTTCAAAGCTTTTATATTATCTGTTATTGGGCTGTACATAATACTCAAAATGTCAATCAAGCCACTAGCAATTGGCATATCCAAAGAGTCCCCGATCAGAAATGTATACAAAATCAAACCCTTTCATTTTCTATTGCCAAATTCAAGTTTAATTTCAATGTATATTATTTTGAATATATTTTCTTCAATGTCTGTTCTGCAAAGATTTTATATTATTTATCACAGCGCTGTACATAGGTATCAGAGCCATTAAAGTGGTACAAGAAGTCTGCATTTAAATATTTTAGTTATCTTTTTATAATTTTAATGCATTTAATTAAATATTTTAGTTATCTTTAATAATTTTAAGTGTCAAATTAATTAAATTGTCTAAGTCAAGATCCATAGTCACGTAGCCAATTAGGGTATTATATGTAAGTCTCATTCAGTATACATTTGTTTTGGTATAAAGGAGAGTAAATTTTACGAAAATAATATTTAATTTTTATTATATTAGTTTGGAGGAGAGAGTAACAACTATCTTGAAGGTAATGATTATGCTCATATATGGATAAATTGTTATTTGGGGTGGTGGAAACGGAGAGTAATGGAATAATTTTAGTACTTCTTATTACTCTCATAAAATATTTTTTTACTCCCCTATAAAATCTTAGATAATACTCTCACAGAAAATTAATAAATATTATAAAATACTAATTTATTTAATAAAATTAAAATTAATTAAATATTAAACTATTTTATTAAAATATAATTTTATTAATAAAATTTATTATTAAAATAATTTATTTTATTTTATTAAATTAATATTATTTAAATGCAAATTTGTAATAAAATAATTTATTTTGTAAGATTAAAATTAATTTTTATTATATAATAATTACTTATTAAAATAATTTATTTCATTAAAATATTTTATTAAACAAAGATTATTTCTCATAAATAATTATTTATTAGATTATGTATTGTATTAACTAATTTACTAAAATTAAGAATTATTTAAATAAACTAAAATTATTTATTTTGTCAAATTATTTTATCAAAATAAAAGTAGTTTTTTTACAAATAATAATTCATTTTTAAAAATTAATTAGTATTGAGATATTAATCTATGATAAAATTCTTTTTTAAAATTAATATTTTTATTTAAAATTATATTTAAAAATATATATTAATATAAAATAAAGAAATTATAAATTTTAGTAAATTATATTATCAAAATAAAGGTAATTTTAACAAATAATAAGTCATTATTGGAATTAATTACTATTGAAATATTATTCAATGATAAAAATAATTTTTATAACTAATATTTTTATTTGAAATTATATTTAATAATATTTATTTTATTAAAATTGATTATTATTAAAACAATAATAATTATGGTAATTTATTTTATTATAATATTTTACTAAGATTAAATATTAACTTTAGTCAATTTACTTTCATTCTTAACACAATTAACCTTTACTTCTTTAACTTTTCTAGTATTTCAAACATAATATAATTATTATCAGGTAATATTTACTCTCTTATTTCAAATATAAGTATCATGCACTTGTTATCTCAATAACTATTATCAGGGTAATAATTATTTTCATAATCATTTATCCTCAAATTTTTCACCTCATACCAAGCATGTTTTTAAGGGTAAGTCATTGATGTGTCTAGGATGACTTAGTTAATTTTGATAATTACGTTAGATACCAAACATGTTTTGATGATTGTTAAAGTAGTATTAGCGACCGCTTTTAGCAATCCTCAAGTTAAGAGTCACAAATTATCTGTAGTAAGAAGTATTAGCGACTGAAAGATTTAGTCGACCGTCAATTTTTAGATGAAAAATTATTTCAAAACGTAAATAAAAATATAGTTTTGTTCAAATTGTAACCGAAATTTATTGATAAAAAATGCCAATGAGACATCATTTATGATGGACGCTTTTGTCATAGTTTTTAATAATAGGAAGAAAATTGATTGATATAGATTTATTTTTACAGTTGAAAATAGGACCAAAAGTAAGCTTTTTTGTTAAGATAACAGTGAAAAAAATGTGTAATTTACCAAGTAATTATCCTATAAATTTCGTCTATGCATATTTAACCAATAGAAATTAAACATCGGATAAATGTTAGTAATTACTGTGTAATTGAACAAACCTGACAGAGATCTTTAGTTCTTTCTTAGAATGCCAATCATGGTGACGAAGGCAACGGAACAAATGACGGCAAAGGACATTTTCTCGTAGAAAAATATTGCAAGAAATTCATCAGCTGGACAATGTCGAATGTATTAAATCACAGGAGTGCCAAATGGGTTCCCTACGAATGGGCAATTAAGCCTGCACCACTACAAAAGTGAGCATTCGCACACTGAGAACTCGCGCGACCACTGGAGGCTGTTGCAGAAGGTGGCAATAGCGATCGCCAGAGGCCGTCGCTGAAGCCTTGAATATTTTCACTCGGTTCTTCTTTTTTCTTTCACTTTTTGCTCGATTCTTCCTCGGATTTTCTATACCGCGCGCGCCAAATGAGTTCCCGCCGCTACATCATTTCTGCTTTTACCGGAGACATCAACCACCGCCATGCAGTCGTCGCCTGAGTTTGGTGATATCTCTGCTTTTCTCTCTCTCTTTTTTTTTTTTTTTTCTTTCATTTTTGTATTCAACTGTTCTTCGTTTTTTCAGTCTGCTGTGCCGTGTTCCTATTACTGTAGGGTTTTACCTTCTGCCGGAGCCACCAGCCACCACCATGCCGCTGTCGCCGAAGTTCTTGGCCATTGTCTCTGTTAATGATGAAATTTCGATGGTTGTTCGACCTGATGAACCCGACCCAAGGATCCACCAAATTCCGCCGGAACTGGAAGTGATCTACTTGTTCGTCAGGGACACCGATGTGGCGCCTGCCAAAGGCACTTCGATGCTTAAGTCAGATACGATAATCTGGAGACAAATTGGCAGAGTAACAGCCTGATTTCAAAGATTGCGTACCTCACATAGCTTTATGCACCCCCTTTATAATGGGAGATAGGTATCGGGATAAGCATCAATTTTCAGAATATTTGCCGGATTTTCTGGTGGTTGCCATCTTTACATGAGATATGATCTTACTGGATCGTAACCGTTTTGGGAATGGACCTTCTAAGGATATACCTTCCTTCCATAGGTGAGGCGTGAATCTCGGGTTGAATATTTTCTTCGTGATCTTTAAATCTCTCCCTGAGCTCTGACCTTACATTGGTATAGGCTCAGGTTTTTACTAAGCTCGAGCTCGGACTCCCTCCGAGCTCAGGTCCCCTGGACCCGGGCTGAGCTCTGAAACATCAGATCTGTGAAACACCTAAGTTTTAATACGACCCGGGGGTATTTTAGTAATTTTAGCGAGGCTCGAGAAATATCCATCATCAGATGCCCTCAAGTCCTTAACTCTGCTTGCAGGGTTGAGGACTTAAATAAGTGGTTGAACCAATCTCGAGCCGCGCACGCATTAAATGCCTTGCAGCTGCTCATGATTGCCTGCCGCCAGACTTCCGCGGTGGTTAACATCCTCAGCAAATTCTTATTGGGATTTTTCAAATTCACGCCGCAGGGCGCTTCGAAGCTCCATCGTTGATTATTATCACGTGTCCGGATCATATCCGTAGGTTTTAATCAAAAACCCCATGCCGTTTATTAAAGGTCACCCGGGCGCAACTCTCTGCTTTCTGTTTTCCCTTGTCCTCATTGTTGTATCGCGGAGCTGCTCTCAAGTTCTTTCTGGTACGTTACTGCTTCCCTTGATTTTATGCTGCGCTTCTTCCGCCGTTTTCTGTGGTTTTTTCAAAGAGAGCACCGATTTCCCCAAACACAATAGTTTATTCTAGACAACGATTTCACGTGGTCTGTAGGCACTTTTTTGGTTTTCGAGCATTATTTGTCTAGGCTCCAACCCTCAACCCCTCCTTCTACCATGTCTCCGCGTCGAAATGTTGTCATGTCCTCTGAGAGTGAGTCATCTTCTAGGGGGGATGCCCCTGGGTTCGCCCAAGATTTAGCCTCCGGTTCCCAAGACAGTCCTGGATTTTGGGATCCTGCAGAGCTTGATTGCAACCACATTTTTTCTGTCATCGGTAAAAATCGCCTAAGAAAGATACTTAAATCGTATCAACCTCCCAAGCATCTGTCATACCGTTGGCCGGCTCCAGACGACACGACCTGTTCCCCAGTTAAGGCCGGGGTTGTGACTGTTTATGAAGCCACGCTCTCCAGCGGCCTCCGTTTTCCCTTGGCCCGCCCTATCAGGGAGGTTCTAGCCATGCTGAATCTCAACCCGACCCAGCTCACCCCCAATGGGTGGAAGATTCTAGTAGGTAGTGCTGTGATTTGGAAGGCCACCACCAATGAGCACATGACGGCGGATGAATTCTTGCACTGCTACAGGACCGTCGAAGCCGGGCACGGGTGGTATTATTTCGCCGCTCGGTCCAAAGCACTGAACATGGTAATCGGCTACCCCACCTCTATCAAGAATTGGAAAGACCATTTCTTTTTCTTGTATGGAGAGGGATGGAAGTTCTGTGCCTGGGAGACCGAGGAGGACAGGAAGGTTCGCTGCCCCCGGTCCTGGGGGCACCCATCTGAAGAGGGTAAGATCTCGAACTCCTGCCTTTCCATTAGATCAGCGTTTCCGACTGTTTTAACCCACCTCATCATTTTATCCTTTTTCAGCCAGAGGTCGTCCTCAAGTCACTAAGAAGCAACTCAGGCACATCAAGCTTGCGCAGGAGTCGTCTCTGCACCACTATTCCCTCCTGCTGACCAATGAAAGCCTGGCCGAGCACATGCTTGGGCCAAAGCCAACGTTAGAAGCTCTTGGATTCGAACGTGAGATGAGTGAGTTTTGTATGTTTGCTTGGTTATGTTTTTCATCCTTATCAGCTAATGTTTCCGCTTTGCTGCAGATTCCGATCTCAATATTACCAATTTCCCTGTTGGAACTATGAAGTTCAACAAGAAATGATTTCAGAGCTCGGGGAGGAAGATCTCCAGCTCCGAGTCCCAGCTTCGTAAGAAGTGAAAGTTGGCCGACCCCAGCAATTTCCAGGAATGGGTGCCTGATAAAGAAGATCAAAGTCAACACACTCAAGATCAGACACCCATCTCCAACCTTATCTGCCGGCCTGCCACTACTGTGGATCCCCTAGTGGGTACGGCCCCTGTCGCTCTGCCTACCTTAGCCCCCAAGGCCGGCGAAGCTCCTGCCTCTTCGTCCAACACTGTGGACGACGTGGAGTTGGCGGTTCAAAGGATGCTGCAAGTTGTCACCCCTGCTGAATTCAAGCGGGTCGGGGACTTGTCTTACCACGACCTTGCGAGAGGCATAGCCCATGACCTGGCCAAGGTAAAGTTCTCCATATCCTTGGGTTTTTCCCTTTCCTATATCATATTTTTTTTTTAAGCTTGTTGACTTTATTCCTTCAGGTAATGGTCTTCACTTCCGAGCTCGGAGCCCGGTTTTTGGAAAAGAGCCAAAGCGCTGCGATCAAGCTCTCCAAGAACGAGTTTCTGAGCAAGAAAGTGCTGGACCTGGAGACCGACCTGGAGCTTCTGAAGGGCAAGCTCAGCATGTGCGAGACCAACATCCAGCTGGCGTCCAAGGCCCGCGACGATGTTGTTACCTACACCGTGGAGGTCTCGAACAAGCTGGAAGCTGAGACGAGTCAGAAGGAGCAGGCCCTTTAGGAGCTCGAGAGGCTCAAAGGCTGGGTCGAGGCAGAGAAGCCAAAGGCCATTGAGGCCTTCAAGGAGGGTGATGATGCCCAGACCTGGCTGGCGGCGACCTATGTTAAAGGGTTTAGGGACGCTAAGAAGGAAATCCAGGGGTTACATCCCGATCTGGACCTTTCTTCGGTTGTGCCCTTAGGTGGTGCCTACGAGGATGAAGCCTCCCCGCCGTCAGAGGGTGATGGTAGAGCCCAATCTTAGCCCTCAAATTTTCTTTTTTGTAACCCTTTTCCTTTTCCTATACCGTGTAATGTTTTTCATACATTGTAATGTTTTGTAAACACTTGACATCAATGAAATGAATTTCTGATATATATTGTTCTTTCATCTCCGATTGAATTGATATACTTGATCTTAATCACCTGTTCTTAATTTCTTATTATGCACTTGTGCGAGAAATAAATGGGCGATTACGAAATAAATGGACGATGAATTAGGTAAAATTGTACCTTTATAGGCCGTTGCTCAGACCGTTTACTGGTGTTCAACCGATTTTGCAACCTGGTTTTATTTCGGGGAGGCCGTTGGATAGTGGTTGAGCGCAGGATTGGGTCACTCATTTTTAGGGTGAGGCCGCTCAATAATCACCGATCTCCCAGGTCGGTCTTCTTAATTGGGCGCGAGGCCGATAGGTAGTGACCGAGCTCCGAGCTCGGTCACTTTCGAGCGCGAAGCCACTTATAAGAGGTCGATCCCCAGATCGGTCTTTAATTTTGGGCGCGAAAACGCTAGGTAGTGATTGAGCTCGGAGCTCGGTCACTTTTGGGCGCGAGGCTGCTTATAACAGGCCGATCCGCAAATCGGTCCTTAATTTTGGGCGTGAGCCCGCTAAGTACTGATTGAGCTCGGAGCTCGGTCACTTTTGGGTGCGAGGCCGCTTATAACAGGCTGATCCCCAGATCGGTCTTTAATTTTGGGCGCGAGGTCGCTAGGTAGTGATCGAGCTCGGAGCTCGATCACTTTTGGGCGCGAGGCCGCTTATAACAGGCCGATCCCCAGATCGATCTTTAATTTTGGGCGCGAGACCGCTAGGTAGTGATCGAGCTCGGAGCTCAGACTTTTGGGCGCGAGGCCCCTTATAACAGGCCGATCCCCAGATCGGTCTTTAATTTTGGACGCGAGGCCGCTAGGTAGTGATCGAGCTTAGAGCTCATTCACTTTTGGGCGTGAGGCTGCTTATAACAGGCCGATCCGTAGATTGGTCTTTAATTTTGGGCGCGAGGCCGCTAGGTAGTTATCGAGCTCGGAGCTCGGTCACTTTTGGGCGCGAGGCCGCTTATAACAGGCCAATCCGTAGATCGGTCTTTAATTTTGGGCGCGAGGCCACTAGGTAGTGATCGAGCTCAGAATTCGGTCACTTTTGGGCGCGAGGCCGTTTATAACAGGCCGATCCCCAGATCGGTCTTTAATTTTGGGCGCGAGGCCGCTAGGTAGTGATCGAGCTCAGAGCTCGATCACTTTTGGGCGCAAGGCCGCTTATAACAGGCCGATCCCCAGATCGGTCTTTAATTTTGGGCGCGAGGCCAATAGGTAGTGATCGAGCTCGGAGCTCGGTCACTTTTGGGCGCGAGGCTGCCTATTACATTCCGATCTTCAGATCGGTCCAACTTTTGATTCAATCCTGGACCAATGGGTAAACACCTTCATAAAAAGGATTTTAAATCTTGAAAGTTAAATTTCATTACAAACTCAGTTCCCATTAAACATAATAAAACTTGAGGTGGTCCTCATGCCAAGGGTGCGGTAGTCTCTTCCCAGTGATATCTTTCAGGCAGTAGGTTCCCCTACGGGTAAACGAATCAATGACATAAGGGCCTTCCCAGTTTGGTCCGAGTTTTCCTTCGCGGGGATCTCTGGTTGACTGGTTGACCTTCTTAAGCACCAAGTCTCCGACTCTCAGATACCTCGGCTGGACTTTCCGATCATGGTACTGCTTGACACCTTGCTGGTATGCTGCCATTTTCACGGCAGCCTGCAACCTTCTTTCTTTCAACAAGTCAATCTCTTCCTCCAGGGATTCTTCGTTGTCCTCCTGACGGAATAGTTCTACTCTCGGGATCGGTAGGCCGATCTCCACAGGAATGACTGCTTCTGTGCCAAAGGTCATCGCGAAGGGAGTACAGCCAGTAGGGGTCCTTTCGGTCGTCCTGTAAGCCCACAAAATGTTCGGTAACTCATCTGCCCATAGCCCTTTAACTTTCTCAAGTCGGGTCTTGATAATTTTGAGGAGCGCTTTGTTGGCTGATTCTACCTGTCCGTTGGCCTGACAATATTCTGGGGAGGAGTAGTGGTGATTGATGTAGAGTTCTTCGCAGAGCTCGTTGAAGTGCCTCCCTTCAAACTGCTTACCATTGTCAGTCACCACAACCCTAGAGATTCCGAATCTGTAGATTATCCCTTGCCACAGGAATTTTCTCATATTTTGCTCCGTGATGCTCGGTAGGGCCTCAGCTTCCACCCATTTTGTGAAATAGTCAATGGCGATCATGGCGAACTTCCTTTGCCCTTTGCCTGGGGGTAGTGGCCCCATGATGTCGATTCACCACTGGGCGAATGGCCAGGGACTTTGTACCGGGGTTAATTCTTGCGTAGGTAAACTCGAGATGTTCGCAAATCTCTGACATTTATCTCACCTCTTCACCAATCCCCGAGCGTCTTTCTCCATGGTCAGCCAATAATACCCAGCCCAGAGGGCCTTTTTAACCAACTGCCTCCATCCTGAATGATTTCCACAGATTCCTTCGTGAATTTCTTGCAGAACATACTCTACTTCTTCCTCTCTCGCGCATCTCAACAGAGGCATAATCTGGCCCATTCTGTATAGCACCCCATTAATAAGGGTGTATTTCATTGCTTGGTATTTGATCATTCGTTGCTCGTTTGCATCCGTGGGCAAATCTCCTTCGGTAAGATAATCTCTTATGGGCCGAGCCCATGCCGCCTCCACATCGATCTGCATTATTGCTACCGACCTGGTGCTAAGCGTTTCTAGAACTTCAATCGGTACACCGGCATCTTCTTTTGATGAAGCAATCTTTGCCAGCCGGTCTGCTTCTTCGTTTTCTTCTCTGGGCACTCTTTCCAGCACAACACTGGAGAACCTCTTGGTCAGACTTCTGGCCACTTCACGTTATTCAGCCATCCTGTTACCCCGAGCTTCAAACTCTCTCTCAATTTGCTCAATAACGAGCTGAGAGTCGCTACGGACTCTGATGTGATCTACCCCCATTCTAAGAGCAAGTTGCAGCCCGGCGATCAGGGCCTCATATTCTACTTCATTGTTAGAGGCCGGGAAGCCGAACCTGAGTGCGTACTCCATTTTGAAGGCTTCTGGGGATACAAGGACAATGCCGGCCCCACTTGCCTCTCTCGTGGATGAACCGTCAACATTTAAAATCCAAGTTTGTGCTGCCTCTTCTTCACGCTGATTCTCTTGTGCTGTTGTGAATTCTGCTATGAAGTCGGCGGCTGCTTGCCCTTTTATTACCGACCGGGGTCTATACTGGATATCGAACTGGCTCAGCTCCACTGACCATTTGACTAGCTTTCCCGAAGTTTCTGGTTTATGGAGAATCGTCTTAAGTGGCTGGTCTGTCAGAACCACCACAGTATGGGCTTGGAAGTACGGTCTTAACCGTCGAGCCGCGTTTATCAGGGCGAACGCCAATAACTCCATCTTGGGATACCTTTCTTATGCTCCTCGTAATGCTCAGCTTGTATAGTACACTGGTCTCAGTACTCCATCTTCTTCCTTGACTAGAGCCAACCTGACAGCCGTTGGTGATACTGCCAGATATAGGTATAGCAGCTCTCTGGGATAGTTCGGCTAAGTAGTGGAACCGCCCCCAAGTACAGCTTGAGTTGCTGAAATGCTTCTTCACACTCC
Source organism: Pouteria glomerata (assembly GCA_035590655.1). Classification (NCBI taxonomy): domain Eukaryota; kingdom Viridiplantae; phylum Streptophyta; class Magnoliopsida; order Ericales; family Sapotaceae; genus Pouteria; species Pouteria glomerata. The sequence continues at coordinate 11,608,315 of JAVXUM010000023.1, forward strand.
GTCGTCCACTCAAATGCTTTCCTTAAAGTTTTGAAGAAAGGTAGGCATTTATCAGAGGATTTTGAGATGAACCTGTTCAGAGCTGTTATTCGTCCGGCTAATCTCTGAACCTCCTTGGTCGTCTTGGGTGATTGCATTTCCAAGATAGCTCGGACCTTTTCTGGGTTGGCCTCGATACCTCGGTTAGACACCATGAACCCGAGGAACTTTCCCGAAGCCACGCCGAAAGCACATTTAGCCAGGTTCAGCCTCATCTTGAATTGCCGGAGAGTGGCAAACGTCTCTCTCAGGTCTGCCACATGCTCTGAGGCTTCCTTACTCTTCACCAACATATCATCCACATACACCTCCACATTGCGCCCGATCTGAGACTTGAACATGAGGTTAACCAGCCTTTGATACGTAGCCCCAGCGTTCTTTAGGCCAAAAGGCATGACCTTGTAACAATATAGACCTCGGTCGGTGATGAATGCAGTGTGTTCCCGGTCCTGCTCGGCCATCCGAATCTGATTATATCCTGAAAAGGCATCCATAAAAGAAAGTACCTGATAGCCGGCCGTGGAATTAACCAACTGGTCTATCGCTGAGAGAGGGAAGCTATCCTTCGGGCATGCCTTGTTCAGATCTGTGAAATCGACACACATCCGCCATTTTTCGTTTGACGTTTTGACCATCACGACATTGAAAAGCCAAGCCGGGTACTGCACCTCTCTCATGAACTTTGCCTGGAGAAGCTTCTCCACCTCCTCGGCTACGGCATCATTCTGATCTGGAGCGAAAATTCTTCTCTTTTGTTTGACCGGTCTCGAGCCAGGGAGGATGTTGAGGTGGTGAGCCATCACCTTCGTGTCAATGCCTGGCATATCCTCGTGAGTCCAAGCAAATACATCCGAGTTCCGTTTTAGGAAGGTCCTGAGCTCTTCATTCTGCTGCTCTGGGGGCGATGCCCCGATCTTCACTGTCCTTCCGAGGTCGGGATCACTGATGATGACATCTTCGAGATCATCGCCTGGTTCTCCCCTCTTCACCTCCTCTTCGTCTCGAACCTCCAGTTCGTCAATGATCATCATTTCTCTGGTGATTTCTCTCCGTAACGATGAGACGTAGCATTCTCTAGCCGTTCTCTGGTTCCCTTTTACACAGCCAACACCTTCTTCCATAGGGAACTTGAGACGGAGATGATAGGTCGATGTCACAGCCTTGAACTGATTCAATGTTGTCCTTCCCAATATCACATTATACGCCGAGGGGGAGTCGACTACCAGAAAGGTTACCATTCTGGTGGCTTGAGCCGGTTCTGAGCCCAGGGTGATTGGAAGGGCTATCGACTCGAGGGGTTCTACACAATCTCCAGCAAAGCCGATCAGGGGGGAACATACCGGTCTCGGCTTATCTTTCCCAATGTTCATCTTGTTGAAAGCTTCCCAGTACAAGATATCGGCCGAGCTGCCACTGTCCATCAGGATCCTGTAGATTTGGAAGTTGGCTATGACAGCCGATATTAGCAGCGGGTCATCATGCGGATGGCTCAACTCTTGGGCCTCTTCTTCAGTAAAAGTAATCGGGGGGGATTCCATCCTGACAATTTTTAAAGGATTTTTCATCGTCATTACCTCCCTTACTCTGAGCTCCCTATCATATTTCTTTCTTGACGCTGAGGACTCGCCTCCCCCAGCCAACCCTCCAGAGATCACCCTTATTTCACCCAAAGCTCTTTGCACTGGTGGTGCTCTTCCCGGGCTTTTCCTCGGACTCCGTGGTGGGGCTCGGTTGCCTCTTTGTTCCCTTGGCTGACCTGCCACAAACCTATGGTACTTTTCTTTTCTGATGAGGCTTTCGACTAACCTCTTCAAGTCGATACAATCCTCAGTGTCATGGCCATAATCCCGATGAAAAAGGCAGTACGTAGATTTATCTCTGGAGTTCACCAGGCCTTTCATCCCCCTCGGCCATTTGAATTCTGGGTCACTCTGGATGGTATGGAGGACTTGTTCCATCCTTGAATTGAGCGGAGTAAATCCCCAGTCTGCCCTTGGAGGACGGTCTCTTCTGTAGTCCTCCCTGCCTCTGCTATTGTGGGTTCGAGCAGCCTTTGGCTCCCGCTCAGGTCTGCCCTCTTGCTGGCGCTTCTGATCTGGCTGGGGTGCTTCAGCATCTTTCCTGGCCCTCTTCACATCCTCGGCATTCATGTGCTTCTGAGCTCTCAACATGAGCTCGGCTATGTCCTCCGGAGGCCTTTTGGCCAGGGAAAAAGCGAATCGTCTCGGCCTTAGACCACTCATGAATGCCGTAATAGCCACCACGCCATCGATTTCCTCTATCTCCAGCATCTCCCGGTTGAACTTGTTCACGTACTCCCTTAGGGTCTCCTTTCTCCCTTGCTTGACGGTCAACAGGTGGGCTGGAGGATTTCTCTGGCGCTGGCCCCCAATGAAATGGGACACAAACTGCTTGCTTAGCTCCTTGAAACTAGTAATAGATCCCGGTTTGATTTTATTGAACCACGCTTTTGCTGGTCCTTTCAACGAGATAGAGAAGGCCCGGCATTTGATCTCGTCGGGAACTACATGAAGGTGCATCGCAAAGTTGTAGGTATCCAAGTGATCCAACGGATCCCTAGAGCTGTCGTAAGAATCTATCATAGGCATCTTGAACTTGGGGGGAAGCGGGCACTCCATTATTTCCAGTCCCCGTCTTATCCACAATGTCCCCGATAATGTTGGGTTGCCGGACTACGGCCATTACTCCATCAACTTGCGCCTGCTTGGCCCGAATTCTCTCATCTACTGCCGTGTTATCTGTCCTCTCCGTTTTTGCTCCACGACGGCGGACGGGTTCGCTTTGAGCCTCAGCCACCATGGCACCTTGTCATGGAGGAGGATCCTATGCTTCATTTTCTCCGACTATTCCCCCGTCTCCGTTGTTTTAGACGGCTCCGCCATTGCCCCCATTGTTATCTTGTGGCAGAGGTGGTGGCTGCGCTGGGGCCATACGTCTAATCTGTTCCATGAGGACACGATTCTGCTCCATCAAAGCCTGCATGGTAGCCGCCATATCAGCGAATTGCCTTTCCATTGCCTCTATCCGGTCGTTGCCGCGAACGTGATCTCCAATTGTCGAACTTGGCTAATCCCTGAGAGTATGTATGCCGGACCGAGTTTGAACCATAAACTTGAGAAACGGAGAATATTCTTCATTCCCATAGACGGCGCCAACTGTTGATGATGAAATTTCGGTGGTTGCTCGATCCGATGAACCCGACTCAAGGACCCGTCGAATTTGCTGGGATTGGATGGAATCCGCCTGTTCACCAAGGACACCGGTGTAGTGCCTACCAAAGGCACTCCGATACTTAAGTCAGATATAATAACCTGGAGGCAAATTAGCAGAGTAACAGCCTGGTAGAGATTGCGTACCTTTCATAACTTCGTATCCCTCCTTTTATAATGAAGGACTGGTGTTTGGATAAGCATCAATTTGTGAGATATTCGCCGGATTCTTTGGTGATTTCTATCTTCACATGAGACATAATTTTATCAAATCATAACCGTTTCGGGAATGTCCCCCCTAATGATATGCTTTCCTTCTATAGGAGGGGCGGTAACCTTGGATTGGATAATCTCGATGATTTTCAAATCTCTTCTTGAGATCGGACCTCATATTAATATGAGCTCAGATTTCTACTGGGCTAGAGCTCAGACTTCATCCGAGATCAGGCTCTTTCCGGGCTCAGGCTCTCTCCGGGCTCAGGCTCCTTCCGGGCTCGGGCTGAGCTCCGAAACATCGGATCCGCAAGGTACTTGGGTTTTAATACGATCCTGAGAGTATTTTAGAAATTTTAATGGGGCTCGAGAATCTCTCTTATCATTTACTGTTAATAAATTTGATCGAATAAGACAAAGTGAGGTAATTTGAAATAAAGATCCTAAAATAAAATTAATGATAAATTACTGAGTACTAAATGTAATTTACCAGAAATAGAAACAAAAAATGAAAAAAAGGAAAAGAAAAAATAAAAGAATAGACAATCTTTTCAAACCACAGCCATCTCTCAAATCTTGCATCTGAAACTTCCTGAGAGAGAAACCTTGCATATTGAGACGACATGCACCCACGTTATACCTATAGAAGGTGCAAAATGTTGAATGGGCGAGATTACAAACATGAAATAATATGCATGCATGAAACATCAATACTTGTAAACCGATCATATGTATCACAAGTTTTGAATTTACATATTGTAATTCAATCTGTACGTTTATGGTATGTAACTAAGCGGCCAAAATTGCATCCAGTAATTAGTTTGGTTGAGCACCTACACCTTATCGTTGCGCGGAAAATTTCTTGTACCATTATATTACCGTACTAAAAAATATAAGATCGATGACAAGCAACCATTTTTCTTTTCCTCTACCAATGTCCCACTGAGTCAATGTCTTCCTGCTGGTGATGTAATTGTCCCTGAATTGAAGTTGGAGGGAAAGGCAACGGAAGTGATTGATCCGTCGACACAAAAGATGGCATAGACATGAAAGTACTAGCAGGAGGAGAAGTATATAAGCTAATGTAAGACATAATTTGTTCGTGCTCGAGATGTTGTTCTTGTTGTTGCTGTTGTTGTTGAAGTCGTGGTTGTTGTTGTTGATCCGAACTTTGTTGCTGCTGCATAGGAACTCGAAGTTTCTCTTCTTCTAGCTCCCTAAAATTGTGGAGATATTGTTTAAGTGGGTTGACATAGTCCTCAAACCCCAAGGTGCTGATAGCCCAAACGACGTCGTCTCCATTGATGGTCTTCCTCTTCTCCCGTTGGCATTTGTCGGAAGCTTCCCCGGTGACAAAGCTAATGAACTCCGACACGCATTCTTGGACAGTCTCTTTGGCGTCCTTGGAGATCTTTCCGTTCGCCGGAATCACCTTTTTCATGATCCGACCAACGTTGGCAATTGGAAGGAACCTATCGTGTTCTTTGCTGTTAATGTTATTGCTGGTTTCAGGGCCGCCTCCATTGCCCACATTTGGCCTATTTTTATGCCTCTCTACTTCCATCGATCTCTTCAATTAAGCGTTGTACGTACGTAAGATGATTTGTGTTTTATGCGGGATGAGAGAGAAATGGCATTAGAAGCATGAAAATAGGCAAATTAAGTGGCTAACAAAAAACAGGTCTTACCTTAATTTTAACCAATGTAATCCACGGAACTCGCTCCCACCAGTAGTAGCTACTGTTAGGAAGATTCAACGCATATGTATAACTAACATTTATAAGAAAATAGGGAAGAACCAGATTTGGGTACATGATGTTTATGATGTCTTTGGATGTTGAATTTATTGAGGGGATTGAAAAGAAAAAGAAGAAAAAATGAAGGGAAGAGGAGGCGAAAAAAGAGAGTACAGCGAGAGAATCCCATGCAAAAAAATATACATGTTCTGATTTCATTATGTTTAAAAAATTTAAAGAAATAAGAGGCAATTTCAAATAAATTAAATATATTTTCTTATTTTTTGAATTTTCATACTTTTTCTGAGAAAATTAAGAAACGTAAAATCTCTTACCTTTTCTTTCCTCTCAAAAAATTTGTAATATCAAAACATTTGTATATATAATCAAGTTCTATGAGCACAGATAAGACCATATGGTATAAAAAATAAAAAAATAAAAAAGCATGGAATACTTAGTGGTAAAAAAATTAATAGCACGGAAATAAGAAGGTACATAAGTTGACCAAAACCATTAAAACTCATCGAAAAATACGCTAATAGGACTAGAACATATTTGAAATTAAAATTTAAAAGTCATATGGGTTTGGAATAGGTTTAGAATTTACTTGTGGGGTATCCAGTACTCTTTTATACTAATAAAGTATCAGCTAAATACTTATTTAATATAATATATAATTTCATATATTTGAATAATTATAATTTTGTTCCTAAAATTAACAAAATTAAAGTGCTAGTTAAACTATTAGGCCTATGACTTTTTGATGTGGATTACTATTAGGAGGTTCGCATTTTGAAATTATGGTTAAATGATTAGTTTTGTAAAGTTCTTTGAATATATAAGTAATTAAAATTATATATATTATTGTTGACCTAAGTTTTATAAATTTAGTTTTATAATAGATTTTGATAATAATTTTATAATTGATTTTGATGATAATAAATATTGAATTAAATTTTCACAATCAATTTTAAAATAGACATTATATGAAATGTTATAATTTATTTTTTTAATTTGATAGATTCAAGATAATATGCTTGGAAGAGATTAATATTATTTTTAAGGTATTTTTATATAATTTGGATGAAGAAATAAAAGAATTTTAAAGTTCGGAGTAATGAAAATTAATAAAAAATAAAGACTTGAACTAAAAGATTAACTTGAATGAACAGAAAAAACAGACATATGTTAGTATATTAATAATATCTAAAGATCCAACAGTTAAATTTTCATTAAATTTTAATATAATAAACTAGACTTCCATATCTGCAACTTTACTGAAGGAAAATGTTTGTGGATCCAAAGTTAAGATGTCCAAAAATGAGCTGGAAGACTAGTTATTATAGAAGAGATCTTAATTAGGAATTTTAGAGCTACTCTTGGTTTTTGAAATATAACTCACAATCTACAACTTTAAAAATTTTAATTTTTGGTGTGTGAAAAAAAGGCTTATAAAGCTACAACTTTTATAGTTTTAATTCTTTTCAAATTCTAAAAGCGTCGTAGTAAAACAGTAGCCTTAATTAGAAATATAGATTCAAATTATTAGAAAAAACTATTTGGAGCTAGTCTCAGTTTAGAGGCTATATCTGAAGATCTAACCATTGGATAAAGCTCAAATTTGGTCAGATGATAGTCAACTTATATATCTACAAAGCCATTACTTTGAGTGAATGTCATATATGAACGTTATGAAGGTGAAAAAGGGTCACAAATGCATATCAGAAAATCTAAATTTGAAAGGCAGCATTGGAAGTAAAGAAATTCAAGTTCTTTGAATGGCAAAAGTGTCTTTTCACTTAGTAACGGTTATTTTGAAAATGTTTCCTATAAATATGTCACGCCCCGAGCCCGGGGTCCCGGGGGAGTAAGTGAAACACACATAACATGAGACTCGGGTTAACAACATCAGAGCAACGCTGCGGTCACGCAACGAACCCACAAAACCTCCCCTACTATATAAAGGTCTAAATGATTTAAAACCTGGATCTGTCACAAGTAAACCTGTATAAAATTTTCATCCACCAAGCCAACATCCACCAAAACATACATTCTCATCACTCTAACTAGTATAAACTGATAACTTTGAAGCTAG
>JAVXUM010000023.1:11615727-11640916 GCA_035590655.1 Pouteria glomerata
TTTCTTTTATGAAAACATCACATGCATATCTTACTTTGCACATACACAAACAAGATCATGCATACTACCGTCCAACACTTAGAAGACATTGAAGAACTTAGCATTTCACCACAACAAACTCTACACTCATTTCCCCAAGGAATGAATCCATGTTTTCACATTCATGATAAAGACAAGGGTATCACAATTTAACTGTTTAGAATGACCAAAGAGCCCTTAAAACTAATAAAAAATTACAAAATTCTATAGAAACTCACATGGTTTGAACTGAGGTTTAAACCATTCTTCTATACTTAAACAAATGTCAAATTTTGAAGTTGGATTGCTCTCTGTGGTTTGAACCAAAGTGTGAATCAAGGTTAGAATCATTCTTTCATACTTAGCCAAATTTGAAAGATTGAAGTTGAGTTACTCTCTGTGGTTCAAACCAAGGTGCGAACCAAGGTTGGTTTGAACCATAGCTTATTTTGAAGCCTTTGCCCATTGTTGTTTGAACCAAGTACGAACCAAAGGTTTAGCTTGAATCAAGGTGCGAACAAGGTTTGGTTCAAACCAAGGTTTAAACCATTTTATGCCTTAGATAATGTTTTAGTTTTTGATATTCCAACTTTCTGTTGTTTGAACCTTGGTTTGCACTATATCCTCAATACTTCATTTCTTATTCTTTTTTAAGCTTTATTTCTTCTTCTTTTTGCCTCACATTGATATGGAACTTATTCCACTTATATTTTATTGTTGATTTGGCCTTAAATTCTATATAATTAATTCTTGAAAATTACAATCAACAAAAAATACAAGTATATGAGAAATATGCAATAAAATCAAGTTTTAAATGAATATATTTATGCAATTAGCACATTAAAAAGGTGTATAAATGTGCAATATTATGTGCTAATTGACTTTCTCCCCTTTGATTAAGTGCTCTAGTCAAAGTCAAAGATTTATATAGTAAATTTTGACTCTAACTAAATTCTTCTTTTGTGATGTGAGAGTTAAAGATTGCTTGGGGCAATTCTTTGTGGGTGGAATGGGGTTTTGGGTGTGAGAGGAAGAATTGTGTGATTATAATAATTTTTCACATAGTGGATTTTTTTTCTCTAATTTCTTATGGATGTAGGCAAATTACCGAATCACGTAAATTCTTGTGTTGTTGTTCTATTTCTCTATTTTTTCTTGATATTTTGCCAAAGGTAAATAATAATGGGGTAAATTTAGGAGGTCTAAATTTCCAACAAGTGGTATTGGAGCCAAGTTAGATTCCTAACAAGTGGTATTAGAGCTTAGGTCTTTTGGTGTAGCAGAGCTTTGGTGTGGGACCAGTGTGACCGCTCTAATCTTTCTTGGAAACTTACTTAGTGGGTACTATTCATTTCTATGGTAAAATTTATCAAGGCAGAAGTGGAAAAAGAAAAAAAGTCAGGAAGTAGGGCTTTAGATCTTGTTAGTTTTAAAATAGAGAAATTTGATGGGAGAATCAATTTTGGCTTGTGGCAAGTGTAAGTTAAGGATATTTTGATTCAGTTGGGATTATATAAGGCAAGCAGGCAGGCCAACCTCCTAGCATCAGCAGTGCTCTGCTAAAGGTGTAGGCAATTCGGACACATCAAGAAAAACTATCAAAGAGGTGGAGTGGATTCCGCAAATGTCTCTGGGTCAGTAAATGAAGAGACTGATAATGTCGCTAACACTGTATTCTCATGACATGCTGCTAATCCTCAAAGTTGCCAAAATAGAGAATGTGTTGCTATTAGTGGGTTCACAAGTTTGCACACAGGCATTGGTTTGGCATTGATGCAAAGTGTGTGGCAAAAATTTATGTTTATGGCTGATGAACTTCCAAGAAATCCAAACATAAAAGTTGCACCATAATTTTTTAGCAAGGTTTTCAACATGTGCCGAAGTGAAATGCTTGGAATTGATTTATTCTAAGTGTGTATGCTCTTTATGGTAGAGCATGATAATTCTCTACGACTGAGAGTTATGTTTTCAGAATCTCTTGGAGCTGAAAGTTGGATGTGGGACCAACTAAAGTTGCCAAAGTGAAGATTGTTGGTGTGGTGGCTCCTTTAGGAGTCCTACATTGGTTTCTCACAAAGAAGGGGAAGTCTTGTTAGGTTATAAATAAAAGCCTCCTGCCATTTTGTTAAGTGCACAAGTTAAAGTCAAAGATTTGTATAATAAATTTTGACTTTAGTTATACTCCTCTTTTGGGAGGTGAGAATTAAATATTGCTTGGGGTAATTATTTTTGGGTGTAATGGGGTTTTGGGTGTGAGAGGAAGAATTATGTGATTGTAACAATTTTACATAATAGAGTTTTTTCTTTGAGTGTTCGTGGATGTAGACAAATTGTTGAACCATATAAATTCATATGTTGGTATTTTATTTCTCTGTTCTCCTTGATATTTTGCCAAAGGTAGATCTTAAGGGGGTGAATTTAGGAGGTATAAATTCCTAACAGGTCTATATAGTGGTGAATGAGCATAAATCAATAAGATAAGTGATAATTGATTTCAAGTCAAAGACAGATTATGCATATAGTTTATCTGAAGTAAATACATGCAAACAACACCTAAATGGTACTCAACATAAGATTTATGTGAAGTAAATACATGCAAAGCAACACACAAGACAACACTTGGATGGTAGTCAGCATATAGTTTATTTGCAATAAATGCATGTAAGGCAATACCTAAATGGTGCTCAACATCTATTAGCCAAGTGTAAAACATGTCTCCCACAAAAAAGGAAGGAAAATATGAGTTTGATATTGATCTAATTGGGTCAATGGGTTTAAATTTAGTTTGGTTGAATTTACAAAAAAGATAATCAGGTTAAATTACGTCGAGCAGAAATATAGATAAATAGATTTAAGTGCCACCTCAGCCCACATTCAATCCAAAGCACATAATAAAATTCAATGAGCTCGATATAAATTTCTTAATAAAGTTTAAATTAGTGTAAAATAAATTAATATTATAAAAACATAGTCCGATTATTACTACCATAAATCCGTTCTTTAAGGGAGTTTTAAAATATGAGTTATGAGATGTTTAAATGGTATGGGTTCTACGATTTTCAAGAATATGAGTTTATATTTGAAAGTTTTTTTTTTAAAATAGGTTTTGAGGTATTTATTAATGTATATAATGATACATATAATCTTGTTTATTTGTTAAATAATAAGCACTGCACATATAAAATAATATATTATGATATATACTGAAGTACTAAAAAGAAAAACTTTTTGAAAATGACATCCAAAAGTACTAATGCAAATAACCCAAAATCCTATTGATTTATTTTTTTTCTTTTTTTTCTTAACTAATATTTTTTTTTTCTTTTCTTTACTTTTCTAAACTCACGAACGGAGTCTATGAAAATTGATGTGTATGAATTTGCCCAAGGAATTTGATGTATATAAATTCTGATAACCAGGGAATTATTGAAAAAACATGATTTGTGTGTAATTTGCTCTTATTTAGGCGGTGCTTAAATGATAAAAAAAAATTTTGAAAAAATTAATGTAAAATTGATATATGATAAAATTTAATTAAAAAAATCATGTAATTTTTTATTGATTTTGACAACTAAACAGGGCCTAAGAATTCCAAAGTCAGTGTTTCCAAAGTCAGTGTTATTGTTTACGAAATTACTAGGACGGGGCTTGATACTTTGATGTGTAGGGTGTTGGAAACTCGCCCAATTATAGAGCTCAACAGGCTCATCGCTAGCTCCTTTTTCTCCCTTTTAACAGTAGCTCCGCGCCCAGATAGAGCTTTCGCAATTTTACCAACTTTGGTTTGTTTAGATCTCTCTCTCCGCGTGTGCTAGGCGGAAGACAATGGTAAGCCTAGAAGGATCGAAGACGCTGATGGGGCTGCTGGACGCCGGAGACCACCGCTCCTTCCATGACATCTTTGCCGATTTCAACTCCAAATTCCCTCGCTCTTTTCATTTCAGACTCTGCACTTCGCTTTCCATTCTCTTGGAGGCACCCCTTCTCTCTCTCTCTCTCTCTATATTATCATTTATAAAGCTGATTATCAATCTTAATTTGTATGCTAAAGTTAGCCGATTAGGGTTTAGATGCTAGGATTTAGAGAATTAGGGCTGTGCTTGTCCAACATCCAAGGTAACTTCTGATAGTGATTTAACCTAAAAGTGTGTTTGGGTTTCCTACTCCGACTTGGTTGCGAATATACACACTTTGATTTCGAAAATTGAATTATGTGATGTTGCAAAGTCGTGGTATTCGGTTCTTTTGATATATTCTTTGAGTTAGTTTTTCACTTTCTTATTATTGCATGAAGCAAGATATTTGCGGCCCAATCTATATTACTTGCATACCGTGCATGTATCTGTGTCTGAAAAAAATGGCTTTTATGTAATTAAAAGGAGCTAATCTTTACCCTCTTCATGTTAGCCATAACTCCCTTGTCAATTTCAATATTTACTTTACTCTTTTGGTGGGGTTTTTCAGTCCGGAGGGGTATTTCTTCTTCTTTTTCCTTTTTGGGTATGGGTTTTAGTAACTTAGATTTTGCTAGCTGTCTTCCTTGCCGTGGCTGGCCTTTTGCTTGCTTTGCAATTAGCATTGTGCAAGTGAATGCAAGCTTAAATTACCCTTATTTTTTTTTGCCTTTTTTTTTAATATGTAAATTAAATTTTTTTACAAAAATAATCAAGCAGTTGCCCCCTTTGCGCTCCCCCCCCCCCCCCAAAAAAAAAAAAAAATCTTGCCAAAGTAACATGAATTAAATCACCCATGTCTTCAACTAAGGATTAAAAGAATGTAAATCCAGATCCTTTCTCCATGATAACCATCTATTCAATATAGACAAAAAAATGCTTTTATCCTATACAGGTTTGATATTTTGAATGTATCATCTCATTCTCAATTTGAGATAGCATATCACGGTCCTTTGTTTTATTTGATTTAATTTTTGGGGGATAAATACATGTTATAATCTGGGTGGATGAATTGTTTCATTCCATCCCACTAGTTCTTCTTCCCCTTACCCACCATCCCCTGTTTCACATCTTCTTGTGTTTCTTTCCCTGTTTTGGCTAGAGTTTAGAAGTATTTACTGTTGTTTGTGGCATCATGTATAATATACCTAGTGTGAATGGTGGCTTTTGTGGCTTGCATTATCTCTTGGTGGTTATTTATGCACTTTGTATTGTTGCAGGACAAAAAGATCCTTAAATCTACTCAACGTTTGGTTGCATTTGCCATTCTTTATCAGACTTATTCTTCCCAGCAGCCTTCATCAAACCCATTCATATCTGTCCTTGTAGATGTACGTATACTTACTACATGTTAATTTAAATGCAAAACAATATATTTGAGGCATGTGTTGTATTTTTATTAATTATTAGTTGATGCATTGGATTACTGCAGGATAGTTTATCTGTCTTCTTGGTTATAAGCAATATGTTATTTTAGGGCCTGCTAATTACCTAATAATTCATAAATTGAATACTATAATCACGAAGATATGAGACTCACTGGTCATGTGCACAAGGAATTTCATCTGGAAATTCTACTCCTATTGGTTGGAGAAAGATTAAAATTTGAATTCACCTTTTATTTTTGGCCTATGTTTAATAACTAGTATGTAATTATATGAATTATATCAATATGAAAACTAATACATTACAACCATATATCTCATTCCAATGATTTATTGGGAACAAGGATTAAAACTTCGTTTAGGTAGGGTGTTTTGGTTAACACAAACATTGAGAGGAGCACAAAATTTTAAAATATCTAGAAATGTAGATATTTTATTGAAAGCCATTTAAATATACGAAATTTTAATAGTTATTTAATAAAATAATTAACCAATTTATTATTTTGGTATCGTATATTGTATTTTTTGGTGTATTTTACTTTATTTCGATGGAAACATTAGAATTATTATTCTCCTTATATTTCGTTTAGTCTCTTAGGAAATGTTAACTTTTCAAATGTTTTGTGGAAAAGAGACGATATTTTGATCCTTGCATGGGGATCCATTTCCCTCTTGAAGTTTGTTCTCAAACTTCCCAACCAGGTTTCCTATCTAGTTTATTTGTTTATTTATTTAAGCTAGTCTCTTCCTTTTCTTTTATTACTGCAAAAATATCGTTGGTTTCTTAGTAGGCTCTTTTTTTTGGTCACATTTGTTATTTACTGGTGTTACTAGAAGACCCTAATACCTTGGGACATTTTGATACGCACTTATGTTCCAAAGCAGTGAATTTGGTAATGTTGAAAACTTTTTCTTACATATTACTACTTGTCCCCTTATTACGCAATAGCTTTAATTTATTAATTAAAGTTTATTGTTGATTCTTTTTTTTTTTTTTTAAAAAAAAAAGGAGAAGAAAAGAAAAAGAATAAGATTGGAGTTTTGGCAAGAGAAAACGTAAGATATGGGCCATAACTCTTGTAAAAATGTATTTTATTATGGTTAAATATAAAAAAGATGTTATATTTTAGCGGCTGGTTAATTGTTAGCAAAAAATTGTTCTGTAAGTACCTTAAAAGTGCTAATGGGATATCTGTACAAGCCTTAATGCATGTAATGTTTCGCATTCCCATTCATGTTCTACATATTGGAAAGATTTGTTTTCGAAGTAACAAATGATATTTTTCCTTTAGAAGCATTTTTCAAGATTTTCAACACTTGGTAAACATTTTTGCTTTGCTTTCTTGAGTTTCCTCCCTATTTCAGAATAGCATGACATTTTTCCTATTATTTAGGTCATTCCTTTTTTATTTATTGAAATCTTTCTCTTGTGAGCATGTCTATGAAAATGGTATTGACCTCTTAGGCTATTATTGGAACTTATATATTGAACCATTTAAAGAAATGAATATTTATTGATTCTTTAGGATGTAATCAACAAGACATACAGACCCTTCTGTTATTTATTTTCTTTATGTACTGTTGTTGGTTCATATTTTTGAAAAGTGAAAAGACAAGTAAGAAGTAGATTAGGGAGAGTTATCGCAACCATATTTAAGGGCTGATGGAGAGCAACTTACAAATAGGACCCTTTGAAGCTCACCACATTCAACTCTTTGTATGACATCACAATTTCACTTATTTGCTTTATTTGAAATTCAATGGTTTGCTAAGCGAGAAAAAGCAATGAGCTCATTGTTAGTTTAATTTTTCAATTATTTTGTACTTTAACAGTGTGTGGATGTCATTGATGTATGCACGTATATGAAAGGGAATATGCGATTTGTGAAGGTTATCGTGCCCCACATGCTAAAAGTGATGCCATGGTTTGTAGCTCAAGTCACCAATTTATGAAAAAAATGGTTTCTTTGTTCACATTTTTCTCCTTAAATAACAAAGTAGGCAATTTGACCAGATACTTTAACCTATCATTAGGTTTTGAAATTTTTAGTAATTTTTCAAACATATTCACAAGAATGGCTATTCTTGAATCTATGGTTAAGAAGGATGGAGGGATTGATACTGATGTAAGTGGATTTAGGCTGGGTGGACCAAATGGAGAAGTGCTTAAGGTGTTTTGTGTGATTGAAAAGTTTTCCTCAAGGTTAAAGGAAAGTATTATAAAGTAGCAGTAAGACCAGCGTTATTATATGGATCATAGTGTTGGTGAATAAAATATAATCATATTCAGAAGATGGCAGTTGCGGAGATGAGAATGTTAAGGTGAATGTGCAAGATCACTAGGAGAGATAGGATTAGGAACGAGGAGATTAGGGGCAAAGTAGGAATAGCACCGGTTGAAGATAAAATGAGAGAAAATCGACTAAGGTGGTTCGGTTATGTTACAAGGCGTCCAATGGAGGCACCTGTTAAAAAGTGTGAAAGTATGGAGATTGATATAAGTAGGAGAGGGAGAGGAGACCCAAGAGTAGTTGGAAAGTTACTATTGAACACGACCTGGCCTACATGGATTTAACGGAGGATATGACCCTTAACAGATTTGATTGGCATCGTCAAATTCATATAGCCGACCCTACCTAGTGGGAAAAAAGCTTAGTTTGGTTTGGTTATTCACAAGAATGGCTATTCAGCTTAGTCTATTACTTCCCTTCCATTTATGTACATTATCTTTTCTCACAGCTACTACACATCCACTAATCTGCACCATGAAAAGTGGGCTGATATATGCATACTCAAGCAATTTTTATAGAACAGGGGGAGGCTGACATAGCAATGCTATGTCTGCTCCGTGACACTAGATGCATTCACACTATTTTAATTAAAAAAAAACAATAATGTATCTGAATCGTTGAATTTTAATTCGACGGTCCTGATTGCAAGTTAGCTCTCCCAATTTCGTTTCTATAATGGATCTACTTTATATTTGTTCCTCTGGTGGCAGTTGAGCTTGATTTAATTTGTCTTGTTTAGTATTCCTACGTATATGTCCTTGTTCAGAATGCCGTCCAAAGTCTCTTATAGCATTGAAAAGCTTTTGAGAGATTGCTTATGGGAGGGATGTGATAGGATGGGATGGTGGCCACAAGGATCACCTTACCAATTGACATACTATATCATTACCTAGGAACAAAGGGGGTCTTTCTGTGGGCAATTTAGTTGCTAGAATTCTGCACTCTTGAGTAAATGGCTTTGGGTCCTTTAGAGGTTTATCATTATGGCACAATGTAATCAAAGGTAAGTATGGATTGCACATGAATGGTTGTGATTCTCATCTTGTTGTTAGAGGGACTAATAGTAAGCCTTGGAATAATATCTATGGGTATGCCTTCCTTCAATTCCTTCCTTCAATTCACTTGGTTGCTGTTAGGAAATGGGAATTATATTATATTATTTATTTATTTCTTTTTCTTTCGTGGGAATATATCTGGAGTGGTTGTCCCTTTTCTCTCTTGTTTCCTCACTCATATAGATCATCTAGCCATCAATTTGTGCTTGCATCTTCTTTGGTTATCTCAAATGGTCATCCTATTTCGTGGAATTTTTACTGGATACCCATGGAGAAGTGCATTACAGTACTTGTATACACACGCAATGGAACCATAAACATTTAAGTGAAATCCAATCCACAAACATCCTTACTTTCTGGTGCAACCTTAATGACAGGGAAGGCTTTTGATTTCGTCTCCTCTCCTCACTAGATGGGGTTGTTTAGCAGTCAATAGAATCAGTAGGAGATTGTGGGTCCTTAACCTGTCAGATATGTTTTCTTGCAAGTCTTATTTCAACTACCCGTGTGATAATTCCCTTTCTTTTCTACCTTCAAAACTAATTTGGAAGGCTAGAGTGCTCATTACAATGCAAGTGTTTGCCTAGACTGTGCTTCATATGAAGTTAAATGCCTATGATTTTCTTTGGAAAAGAGACCTCAGCATTCTCTAATACCGCAGTGGTGTGTGTCGTGTAAAAAGAATTCGGAAGATTTGGACCATTGTTTTTTCACTGCTCAGTGGCTGCAGAGTTGTGGAACTGACTTCTTCATCTCCAGTGAGATGTAGACTCCCCGGTGGTCTTGTGTGGTTGTTGTGTCTTCTAGATTCTTAGGTTTGGGAAGAAGTGGAAGAGCCAAAACCTTCTGGAATTGTGTTGTTCTGATATTATTCCAGGGTTTGTGGAAAGAGAAATTCCGGAACTTTTTAAGTCAACCACTGATATCTATAAGATTTGGGACCAGATTTGTTTCTGCACTCCTTTTTGGGTTTTTTCCGCCTCAGAATTCCTAGGAATCCCACTGTTTTTTATCAAATCTAATTGGCAGCAGATCTGTCCCCGGTCCTCATTCTGTTTTTCTTGTTATTTACTTTGTACTGGGGACTCCGTGTCCTATTTTTCTGTTCTTGCCTTGGGTAATAAAATATTTTTGTTGCTTATGAAAAAAGCAGATAGTAGGAATAAGATAGCCACGTAATTGGGTTGTTTATTCCTGTGTACTTATGCAGCCTATTGTTCATGTGTGTGCATGTATTTTAGTTATGAGGTAAGAAACTGATAGGCCTTGTTGTTCTAAAGAAAACAGCTTAAATGAAGAAAGCAACATATGTGAGACTAATGGTCCATGCAAATTGTTTTTGTTTCACCATGAAGCCCTATTTAGTATTTTTGGGCCTCTAAAACCCTAAGAAGTAAGAGCAAATTAACACTCTTTTCCTCATTTTTTTTTAGTAAGTAAAAATTTATTAAAAAAGCATCATGGGAACTTCTCCCATGTACAATGAAATACAATCACTCACATTCTCAATTAAGCATTTAATTAGCCAACAAAATGCAAAACGCTATGTATATTGGTTATATCCTGATGGACAATCAGCTGTGCAAAATTGACAGTATGGTGCATGGCATGGTATCTTTAGAAGACTTGCAGATATTTTCTTTGGAAAGTTTGCAATTAGTAAAAGGAGAAAATGAAGGTTTGAGGCTTTTTGGCATGGAAAATGCCTAAAAGTTTGCTGGTTTTTTAATTTAAAGTGTTAAGACTGCTGGATTTTGGAAAAAATGGTGTTGGAGTTCTTTGGACTATTGCAGCCAAAGAACCACGAAAAATTAAGGTTCCACATTAATAGCAAGTATTGAAACTCGCCAAACGCATGCCGAAAGTGATTTAAATGTGCCTTATTATTGTTTTTTTGAATAACAAGAATAAATTTAGAAAAAAATATCAAGAGGATGTCGCCACAATACAAAAAGGCCGCAAGTCTGTATTAAAAAAGAACCTGTCAAGTGATATCCACACGCTCTATGAAATGCACAAAAAAAAAAAAAGAATGCCTGGCTCTTTACTCCGCAACCAACTATACAGTAACCCCGACAAAGTGCTATTTAATTTGTACAGTGAAGTTTCCACATTGCGAAAGCATCTTCTATTTTTCTATCCCCCATATTAGCCAAGTTAAACAAAAAGGATTAAGCAGCATTCTTTCCTTCTGTTCTTATGAATCTTCAAATACTTATTGTTTTTAATCTTAACCAACACTCTCAAATACTTGGTGGATGCATGTGTATAACCAGCATTGTTTGGTTATGTGGTGGATAATATATATAGATATTCCACAATCAGAAGTCTTAACTAGAGAGTTCTTGATTTCTTGAAGAAACTCAGAAAGTGCAGAATCAGCCTGTTGCCGTATTTCATGGCTAGAATCGCTCAACATGTTAAATAAACCTGCATTTAGACACTTGAAGTACATTATAGGCAAGAATCAAAATATTGTTTTGATGTGGTGTTTTGGTGGAAACAAAAACATTTTGAAAATATTATGAAAATGTTTTGGAAATGTTTTGAAAGCAACAAAAATATGACAATATATAAAGATGTTTTAAAATATGAATTGAAATCTATCTGTATATATAATAATCTAATAAATTAATTAAATATGCTTTGATGAAAAAAAATAGATGGTCAATTAAGAACCACAAAGTTTTCAATAGCTTCATGAGAAAGAAACAAGATTTTGTTCATTAATTATAAGTGCGAATAAAAAGCTTGAATTAAATAATGAGATGAAAAATAACAAGAATTTGTATCTATTGATCCCTTCTCTAAATTTTTAACTTTAGGAATTTTAAAACTTGGTGCTTCCAGTTTTTAATATAATTTTTCTAAAATAAATAGACATAAAAGTTAATATGTTTATGATACAAAACTGAATGGATAATCATATATATTTGTTTATTGATATGTTGCTGCCATATTGTGTCCTAGTATATATATATACATATATATTTTGAAATTGTTGCATTCGTGTGCGTTGTTATATACGCTTCCCTTGTCCATATTTGTGCTTCTTTGGGTACCTGATTGAGGTTTTATGCATTAAATGAAGACTAAGATGGGAAAAGGATGGATCTGATTAGAGATGAGGGTGTGCTTTTGGTACAAAAGAGGCTCTGTTTGGTAGCTCTTAGTAGTAACTTGTGAATAGAACCAGGTATGTCTTAAAAGAGGGGACAAATATAGAAGAAAATTGGAGGCTTTTCAATTTTGCAAAGTTCAGTTACACTAACATGATAAATTAACTTGTCAAAATATCAAGTTAGGGCTCAAGGAGCCATGAACTTAGTTACACAACCCCAAGTATGCACTATTAGGTTTTCATATGCCGTTATGGGTTGTTTGGGATTTGCTCATGTTAAAATAGCTTGATATGTATTGTTGGGCCCAACACCTAGTAGCTTAATCTTTTGGGGCCATTGGTAACTTAACAGAGCTCTGGTTTTAGGAGATCCTGATTTCGAATCTCGTTATTCTCCCTTTATTGTTATGGATTTTGTTTGCTTGTGTTGGTGCACTTTGTCTGATTTGGTTCACTTGTCTCTACTTCATGTACGAATTGGGTTGCACGCAAGGGGTGTTGAAATAAGTTGATATATATTGTTGGATCTATTTCTTAGCAATTTAAGCTTTTGGGACAATTTATGAATTAACAGTTCACTTTTATTTTCCGTCTCTCTTTGCACCCATCGAATAACAAAGTTTTGCTTATTGACCTGCCAAAGACAAATTTCCATTTTAATCACTTTGGCATTTGTTCTTTATGAAACTATATGGATGTATGGTGAGCTAAATTCAGATTTGAGTGTCATTGCTAAACATGAAAAGGAAAATTTTCTTAAAAGCTTTAGGTTGTGTGTTGATGCTGTGTGCATTCAATTCTCTGTCCTTTCCACAGCCATACGATTCTGTTACAATCAGCATTAAAGGTTCGCTTTTTGGCTGTTTTGAATCGTCGAACTTGATTGGTACCTTTCTTGGAATGTTTCGCTCTCGCTCTCTCTCTTTGCTTACTTTCTAAAGTGGCTTTTATGTGAAAAATTTGTTTGCGCGTGTTGTGGGGGTGGGGTGTCCTTATCTCAAAATTCTTTGATTTCACAGGGTGCTTGTGATAATGAAGCGGAAAAATATGAAAGAGCATTTATTCTTCAACTTTTGAGCTCCACCAACTCTGGCAGCATTAAAGAGGTTCCATTTCCTTGTTAATTTTTTTTCCAAAGTGAAATGATCTTGTTGATTCTTATTACTAGTTGCTTATGATATGCTGTCAGCAACTTTAACGGCAAGTGTTTAACATTTGATCAAATATTATGAATCAACAGCCTTATAATTAGATTCAACTCGATCTTGTTGATTCTTGTTACTAGTTGCTTATGATACGTAGTCTGCACCTTATAATTAGATTCAACTCATTATAATTTCAAACGTGGTCTTCACTACCAATACTTGACACTTTGTTAAGTTTATTTTGATGGTTGCTATGAGATAGAGATTGCTAAATTATGTCCTATGGATTTGGGAAGTGTTTTTTCAATCTGAACTTTGGGCTTGGCATATATACTCAATATACTAGTTTGTTGAAGAATTTCGGGAGTCTTATATGGCATAGCTGGCTCAGGTACTCCATTAATTTTCGGATATATGTATTGCAATAGTATATTAAGATATTTTTTAGATAGCTTTTGATCTGTGAAGGGACCCTTCTTCATTGATTGTGTGTTTCTCTGTTAATTTTCAGTCTTTTCATGTTATTTAATTGTTTATCAGGTGACAGCTTTTACTAAATTTGGTTTGGATAAAGTGGATGCTTATTTTACTTTCACTCATGCCAGGGCTCAGGCTCTTCTTGTTTTTGATTACCTTGATTTCTCAGTTTTTTACATGCTATGACATTTGTCTTCTTACCATGAATTTTTAAGCATTTCTTCTTTGTTGTCGTCTTTATTTTATGTGCAGGTTCTTAGACTGTCTGCTGCAGATTACATCAAAAGTTTCGACCCATCATCACTTGTGAGTTGTATATCCATCGGTAGATATCGACATTTGCATGCCAGAAATTTTGCTTTTGATGTACTAGTTTGTGTCATCTTGTGTTACTGACTTGCCCCATTACTGAGATAGTAGAAGTTTCGATTTTATGTTTACAGAATATTCTAATATTTGTTCCTAGGTTGATATTTGATGGACTTTTTTCCCCTCACTCGTTCTCAGGCTTTCCCACAGAAGGATCAGTTGCAGCAGCAGTATCAAAATAAAGTTCATCCTGAGCCATTTAATTGCTTATTGAAGAGCATTAACGTGAAAAATGTTGTAACGGACCCTGATTTGCCCCGTGTTTGTGATGTAAATTCACCAGAGTATGACTCTTCCCAGTGAAAGCACAAATGTTTTTGAGGCATTTACTTCGTTTAGTTGTCTTTTTGTTTACCTTAGATCTTTTTGTTTACCTTAGAGCTTCTGGTTGATACTTCACAAGCAGTCATTTCCTATTTTCATCTCTCCCTTGCCCATTGTTTCATGCATGTTGTATTTGGGTCAAATTTCAGGTTTGAACTGCAGCCTGGAGTTAAGCCTAAACTTGGTTGTGGAGACAGAAATGAGATGATAACTGAGTTGGTGCAGAATTTATCTATGGAAGGATTAGGTCCTCAGTGGATCAGACCTCTTCCACCAAGGCTTCCAATACAGGATGGAGAAGTAAGACACGTACTAAGGGATTCTTCTTTAACTAATTTGTTGAATTTGTTCATTTGAAAAGACTTAGCCATTTCAAGTTTCTTTCAGCTCTTGTGGCTCAACCCTGGCAATAATCACGAACTTTTATGGGATTACGGAATGTGTGCTGATACTAGCAAAGGGGCTGCAGTTAGGGATCTAATTGCAAAGGCTTTGAAGGGCCCACTTGCTCCTGCTCAACATGAGGTGCTCTCTCTCTCTCTCTCTCTCCACCCCCTCCCTTGGGTCCCGGGTGACCGACGGACACCAAAGACTGTGCGAGTAAAACTACAATAGATGACCAACATATGCCCATAGCTACCAGTATATAACCATTATTGATTCTCGCAGAAGGTTTAATGTGATTAATAGCATGAGTGCTTGGTAGGCATCAATTCGTTTTGTTTCTATTTTTGCTTGGGTGTTCTAAATGTGCTTATAATTTTGGAGGAAGTACTATTGTTCGTTCATATGGTTTGAACACTTCTACTACTGAATTATGGATATTTTTGTCATCACATTGTCCAGCAACTCTTGGTTGAGTTGACAAATGACCCCAAGCTTGTTTATCATTGTGGATTGACGCCAAAAAAGTTACCGGTATATTATTCTCTTAAGTATACAGTGAATTCTAATTGCTATGGAATGGTGTTTGCATGATCTTTAAAAGGCTTAAACATTGTTATTATCAGGAACTGGTGGAGAACAATCCCCTCATTGCAGTTGAAGTGCTCATTAAGTTGATGAATTCGCCCGAAATTTCAGAGTATATTCTTGGTTTATTTACTTTGTTTTCTTTTCCCCAACTATAAGGGACTAAAACGATGGCTTTCAATATCTAAATATTCACATTTTTACTATATTTTATTATTATTATTTTTTTTTTTGGGGGTGTAAATTACAGGTACTTTTCAGAACTCGTCCATATGGACATGAGTCTACACTCGATGGAGGTTGTGAATAGGCTTACTACGGCAGTTCAGCTTCCTACAGAAGTAGTGCACATGTACATAACAAATTGCATATCATCATGTGAGAACATCAAGGTACTTCCTTTCTCTTTTATACAAATTGATTGGCATTACCTAATCCAACCAGATTGAGTTACTTGGTCTGGGAAGCAGATCTTCACTTGTAGGTTTTCCCAGTTGTATTTGGTTGCTTTTGCTCATCGATTTTACTATACATGTTACTTAATGCATGACACAAGTATGTTGCATTTGCATAAGCATAATATATCCTGTCAATTGTACAAGTTAAAATCTAGGTAATGGTATGACATTATGCTGGGTGCTAGGGCTGCAGTTTTTCCCCTGTGGATCTATTGCCTTTCAAACTGAGTTTTCTTATTATCTTGTTGAATTATGATGGTAGATTGACTTGTTCAACTTGTTTGGTAATGGGTTGGAGTTGGGTATGGCACTTTCTGATTGTTATTGGAGTTCAACCTCGTCTATTGCTATTTGCTGGCTCTACTGTTCCCTTCTACAACAATTATTGTCCAAGTGTTTGCTGAAAATACACTTGTCTGAATAAGTGTAAACACTACCAGTTGAATATTTGTTGGTGATTTTGGCATGTGTAGAAGATGTGTTCTGCTTTTGTTATTTTTGTTGTCTATCTTAAAAGGCGACGATTTGTTAAACATGTGATAGCGCATGCGATGTCCAGGATATTGTTGCTAGTAAGGGGTGTACAAGAGTCAAGTCCAAATGTGGAATGGAAGCAAACCAATCCTAGTTGGTTCTAGAAAATTGGAACGAAACGAGCCGAGATTGGAATCAAAGTTTTCTGAAGATTGGGTTGGGTCCCAGTTCTAGAACCAAAACATAACATTGTTTTGTAAAAACATTATCAACTCAAGTAACCTGGGAAGTTATATTTAACTATTCAAATACCACACATAACATGAGCATCAAATGTTTTGCTCAAAAACAGGCTACATATTGTGAATTCATAACAATAACATGAGCATCAAATGTTTTGCTCAAAGACAGGCTACATGTTGTGAATTCATAGCAACTATTTTTTTTTTTTTCTTTTTTATGGTTTAACAACTAATTTAAGTAAAAGATAGGTTTGAATGTCTCAAAGGTTTGCACTTTTCTACCGCAGAATCACATTATAGAAAATAATGGCACTTTCGAGGATGTCCTTGACCTTTTCTTCATACAAATTCACTAACTCTGAATTCTAATCCAACAACTTGAACCTAGAAAAAGCACAACTGATGGGATCTAAACTCGTTAGCCCTCGCTGGAGAGAAGTTTTCCCCCAAATTAATCTCATCAGTTGATGGAAGACAATCTTTGGTTCCTCCATTCAAATGCAAAATTCAACTTCAAGCATGTCACTCATGACTAAATTAGGGAGAGGAATCATCAAATCATTGGTGAGCTAATTTAAGGCCATGATATCTTCATAGATTGTCCAAATCGAACCATGGTTCGTCATATCAATCAAGAGAACTGATATCTCGCATATCTGATCAATATCGAGGGAGGTTGCGCCGAGATCTCTAATTGTGTCGAAGAATTTTGCCAAAAGTGTACAAATCGTTTTGTCTTGGTTGAGACAAGTTGAGGTATTAATGATACACCGATATGTTGGGAAACTTCAGCGCGACAATACGAATATAAAAAAAAGGAAAGGGCATTTGACTCAAATTATTTCAGATCTAAACGATAGAGCCTTTGTAATCGCAAACTCAGTTGCTCTAGAATTGGACCTTCAAATCACATTGCTAATGTTTTTCACTATCTTCGCAATCACACTAGGAGAATCGCAAGCTTCGCATGACTTAAGTTACAGAATTGGAAGCCTCTCCAATTGTTGCCGCTACTATAACCTCGCTGGTTGCTGCCTCATGACAGTTGAACTGTTGTCGTCGTCGCAATGCCGAGCTCCCCCCATCACATAGTGATCCTCATTTTGTCTTTTGAAGTTTGGTCCCAAACTTTAGTTTTAGTGATCCACTCTACTGTCATAACATCATCATCATCATCATCATCATCTTCATCATTATTATTATTATGTAAATAGCCTTGTGAGATTGTTTCCAAAGTAGAGCTGCTCGCTGTTTGGTTGAACCTTTTCTTCCCATTTGGGCTGGGTTGAACCAGAAGTGCAGTAAGAAGGAATGTTGCAAAGCTTGCAAATATCTCCCTATGCCCCAAAGTTAGGCTTCTGTATGGTTTTAAATGGCCAGAGATAGATAAGTATAACGAAACCAAATGCATAACAAGATTGGATAAAAAGAGGCTTACTTCGGAGGAAGATCAAATTGCTATGGTCTTGAAGAGCTTGAACCCTGAGTGTACCAATAGCTTGACACTTATCATCATCCAACTTTTTGTTCGTTAGTTTGTGCTTGCTGCCAGAAGGTACCAATTCTCACTGATCACCAATCTGAGATATCAGGTTACATCCTTGGCAGAGCCGATGGGAATAATTTCTTGGTTTGGTCACTGGGCCTTACCCGCTGGCTAAGGGGTGACAGTCCCTGTTTTCCCAATAATTTAAATAGATCGATATATTAAAAAATATGAACTTTTTTTTTTCTTGTCAATGGCCTTGTGAGATTTTTTTCTATATTTTATTAAAAAAAAGTAACTATAAACCAAATCAAACCAAGCTTTTTTCCCACCAAGTAGGATCCGTTATATGGATTTGACGACGCCAATTGAATCTGTTTAGGGTCATATCCTTCGTTAGATTCATGTAGGCAAAGGTCATGTTTAATAGTTTATTTTCAACTGCTCTCCTTTACCTTTCTTATTCCCTTTCCCTTTTCTATTCCTGTCAATCTCCATGCTTTCACACCTTTTAACAGGTGCATCCGTTGGATGTCTTCTAACACGGTCGAATTATCTTAATCGATTTTCTCTCATTTTATCTCCAATCGGTGCTATTCCTACTTTGCCTCTAATTTCCTCGTTCCTAACTCTATATCTCCTTATGATGCCGCATATCCATATTAGCATTCTCATCTCTGCAACTGCCATCTTCTGACTGTGATTATCCTTTAGTGCGTGTTTGTTTGCAGTATAAGCAAAGCCGGATTGACTTGCTTCTCCCGTGGGTCCCACATTTGCTTTTATCTCCAATGTTTGCTGACATATCCGGCTTGGGCAGATAAGCCATCCTTCGGACAAGATATCCGGTGAAACGCCGGATGAGTAATCCAGTGGGGGTGGTGGGATAATTAATTCCACCTCTTTGGATTTAGTTCCCGCCAAGATCTAAAGGTTCAAAATTATTTTCTTTCACATCACATATCAAATAACATCTTTTATCCCACTTTACATCCCATCAATCAAACACCAAAAAAATAATCTCATATAAAAAATTAATCCCATCTTTTATCCAATCCCACATATTTTATCCATGGGCCCTACGGTATTATTTATCCTCCATCATCCAATCCCACTAAACAAACACACCCTTAGTGCCCAACACTCTGATCCATATAACGCTGGTCTTACCGCCACCTTATAATACTTTTCTTTAACCTTGAGGGGGACTTTTCGATCACACAGGCTCCTTGAAGTATTCCTCCATTTGGTCCACCCGGCCTGAATCCTGTGACTTAAATCGATATCAATTCTTCCATCCTGTTGTACCATAGATTTAAGGTATCTAAAGTTCTCTTTCTTTACAATTTTTTGAGTGCCCAAACTTGCTTCTGTTACTAGTTGTCTTATTTTGACCAAACTTACATTTTATATATTTCATCTTGCATCGACTTAGTCTCAACCCTTTTATTTCTAATATTTCTCGCTACAATTCTAGTTTAGCATTAACTCCCTTTCTCGTCTCATCTACTAAAACAATATCATTTGCAAATAACGTATATCACGAAATCCTATCCTAAATATATCTAGTAATCTCATCCATAACTAGGGCAAACAAGTACGGGTTTAACGCTGAGCCTTGGTGTAAACTAACCGTGATAGGAAATTCCTTAGTCTCTCAACCAGCCATCCGTATAGATGTACTGGATCTATTATACATGTTTTTTATCGCCTCAATATATGCGATACACACTCATTTCTTTTTCAATACTCTTCATAGAATCTCCCTAGGAACCCTATCATAGACTTTCTTTAAATCAATGAATACCATATGTAAATCTTTTTGACATTCGCTATACTGTTCCATTAACCTCTTCAGGAGGAAGAGAGTCTCCATGGTTGATCTCCCAGGCATAAAACCAAATTGATTCTCTGAAATATAAGTTATCCTTCACAATTTTCTCTCAATAACTCTCTCTCGTAATTTTATCGTATGGCTAATCAATTTAATCTCTCGGTAGTTCGCACAGTTCTGAATATCTCCTTTGTTCTTGTATATGGATATAAGAATACTTTTCCTCCATGCATTAGGCATCTTCTTGCTCTTTAGCACTACATTAAAAAGTTTTATCAACCAACTTATGCCATCCTCCCCCAAGTATTTCCAGACCTCTATAGGTATATCATCTGGTCCAACCAATTTCACTTTTTTTTATCCTTTTCAATATTTCTATTACTTTTTCCCTACTAATTCTCTAATAGCACATATGATTCAATTCTTCTCTAGAAGTGGTAAGCTGCCTCAATTGTTGTTTTCGTTAAATAATTTGTAGAAGTAACTCTTCCAACGTTTCTTTATCTCCTCTTTCTTTACTAATGCATTTTCATCCTCATAAGTATTTTAATAAATGATTAATTTTTTTTATTAAACACACTTAGCCACCATTCAATAATTTTATAATTATGGTTGATAAAACAATTTATGAAAATATAAGTTTGTAAGATTCGTTATTAAGTAGCGTAGTCTTATTTTGTATGAATCATATTATTAAGGTATTAAGGTTTTTTTTTTTTGGGATTTGTATTAATTGAAATAAGAATTATTAATTATTGTGACTAATATATTATGAATAAAATTATATAAAATATTAATAATTGTGACTAATTTGGTTATTTATTTTCTAATTGTGATTAATAATTGTGACTAAAATAGTTACTATATATTTGGTTATGTAATACATTAATTTTATTATTGAGATTTTTATAATTTTTGAATTTTTTTGAATTTTTTAAAGCTAAAAAATGTGAAAAGTTGCACAATGCCCGATACTGCTATGCAACGCCGCGACAGCATCAAAAATTCTGGGGCCAATATGATGGCCATGACTAACTTTGAACCATGAACCAAACCAACTCGACAATACACTTAGATGGCTAGGGCGATCCCAATAATAGTGTAGGCCGTCCTCGGCCTTGTTCCGACTTTGAAGCATGTGACTATGGGGCTATCTTACATGGACTTAGAGGTAGGTATCGGAGATGGTTACATGTCTAAGAGTTGAATTTGTTGATTCCCTTATTCAAGGACGGGGACAGGAAAATATTCATATTTTTAATATAATTATTTTATTTTTTATAGGATAATATGATATTAACAAGTTGCCATTAGAGTATTTTTTTCTTGCATTAAAGTACAAGTTTTTTTGTATGATTATGTGCTCAAAATGAATCACTAAGCATGTTTGTATATATATCCAATTATGCATGGGACACATATATCGTCACCTTATCCAAGTCTCTTTGTCAAGCTTCAAGTATTTGACACGGGTACTTTATACATTTAGAAATGCCTATATAACATAGGTTGTGGGTGAAGGACGATTGTCGAAGATTAGAACTTGGGCTAGGTTTTACTGCTTGAGTCTTTGAGATGATGAAGGAAGATGAATCTAGAGATCCAAGACTAGTCTAAAGAGTGGAAGGTAGACTATAGTGTAAACACTATAAAGTAGTAAAGAGAATATATTTCAGAATTTTTAATTTCTATGTTTATTTTGGTTTGGTTCGGATTTGATTATGGGTACTAATGTGACCCAAGAACCGAACATATAAAATTGGTTCTATCAATTTCGGAATCAAGAACCAAGCCAATAAACACTGGGACCACTGATGACCTCAGATTGGTTCGGTTTTTTCAGGTCTTCTGTACACCCTCAGTTGCTATTGCTTATGGGAGTTAACAATTTGTTGTCACATGCTCA
Source organism: Pouteria glomerata (assembly GCA_035590655.1). NCBI lineage: Eukaryota > Viridiplantae > Streptophyta > Magnoliopsida > Ericales > Sapotaceae > Pouteria > Pouteria glomerata. Next base: position 11,637,238 of record JAVXUM010000023.1, read on the forward strand.
AGTTGGCTAAAAATTGTAAAGAAAATTGTATTTAGGTACTGTAGTGAAATATACGGATTATGCAATCAACTCTCTTTAAGGGTAGTTAGGTGAAGGAAAGAGAAAATTAATTAATGAGAAGATGGCTTATGTAAGCATCTAATGATCATTTTGAACACACCTAAGAATTTTAGGGTAGCTGGAAATAGGAAAGAGCAGCTTAGTTGGAGGCCTATGAAGCGCGGATACAGATACAGGAGCGGATACGGATACGGTTACGGATATGGGATACAACAATTTTTAAAAAATGAAGACATGGATACGACAAAGATATAGCCAAAAAAAAAATACATATTTTATTTAAAATATTTTTAGAGATAGCATCTATATATTACCAAACATTATATAAATAACAATTATATAAGATGAAAAATACCATTCAATCCATAAATTAATAGAATATGTACTATGTATTAAGTTACATTTTAATTATTTATAGTTTGACTTCTAATTAAATTTTATCATATCAATTTTATCCCAAAATAAAGTTTGAAATATTACATTTGAACCCCCGCTGTATCTCAAAAGTATCCTTCTCGTATTCTTACCGTATCCTATGCAAAATTAAAAATTAAGATACGCTACGTGACGTATCCGATACGTATTTGGAAGTATCCTAGTCGTATCCGCGTATCCGAATATTTGATACGAGTGCGGCACCTAATTTGAAGTATCTGTGCTTCATATTTGGAGGCTCAGTTTGCTTTTTTTTGGGTGGAATTCTTTGTATGTAAGAGCCATACTTGGTTCGCTTTTTATAAAGAAAATATTTTTATTTCTCAAAAAAGAAAAATGCTTAAAAAGGAGAAATGCTTAGTTATTCTTACAATTGAACAAGTTGCATAAAATTCAAACGGCTTGTTTCATATCCATTCCATTTCAATTTTCTTTATTCCTGAAGCATAATTGAGGACATGACCCTAAACGGCTTTAATTGGCGTCGTCAAATCCATATAGCCGACTCCACCTAGTGGGAAAAGGCTTGGTTTGGTTTGGTTTAAAGCATAATTGATGTAACTTGCCTTGGGCACGAGGTTAGTAATAATATTATTTATTTATTTATTTATTTATTTATTTATTTTTGCTTTGAGAAGAAAGACAGTGTCTAATTGTTGTTGTATATGCAAGAAGGATGAGTTCATTGATCATCCTTCTTTTATTTTTTCTTTTTTATTGCTAATTGTGCAAAGAATCATGGGATTTGATTTTTCCATTTTTTTGTATATGTATTGGGTTTACCCAAAGAAAACAAGGCACAGTTTTGAGATATGACGGGGATGTCGGATTGCTAAAAAGAAGAGGAAAGTTTGGAGGATAGTCCCCTTTTGCTTATCTTGGTTAATTTGGAAGGGAAAAAATAGTAGGACTTTCCAAGGTTCCAAATTACCATGGCTAGGTTAAAAGGAATTTTATTATCTACTTTGTATAGGTGGTATTCCCTTGATACCATTTTAATAAATTATTTTTATCTATAAAACAGGTTCCTTTTGATAAGTAAATTATTATTTATTTCGGGAGCAGGGTTCAAATACTATATTCCATGACTTTTAACGTGGGTGGGGATGCCTATTGCACTTCAGCTAACCCCTCTTGTCGTTTGTAAGATTGTAAATCATTCATGCTGTGTTAATAGTCTCAGGAGCTTCTGATTCTGTGGTCAACTTTGACAAATGAACTGACTTGGCTGGTGAGAATATTTGGTGTGTTAGCAGTTAATGCGCATAAATATTTTGGAGTATTTTGGATTGACGTTTTAATTTTAGGCTGTGTTCTACATTTGTGGATACTGTAAAAAGCTGACAAAGTAGGAACAAAGGAAGCAGTCATTTTACCAATTAACTACTCAATATCAAAAGTATCACAAACTTGTGCGGAAAAGGTCTTTATGAAGTGTTTTTGTCTACTCTGTGAAGTCGGGAAAGAATGTATATTACATGAATGACTATTTGTTAGTCAAACTTTCTTGAATCAACTATACAGAGGAGTCTAGTTTGTTTATTTTGTAATCTACAAGGGTTACAACTGCATCATCTTAAACCTTTTTGCTTACTTGCAGGATAAGTATATGCAGAACAGACTTGTAAGGCTTGTGTGTGTTTTCTTACAGAGCCTAATCCGAAATAAAATTATTAATGGTATAACTCCTGCTTTTTTTTTTTGAAGCTATTCAATGTTATTTTGTGATTTTATGTGCACACAGCTGCTTTTTCACTGTTTTCCCCTTTTTTAATAATCAGTGTGCAGCAAATTGTTTAATTTATTTATATATCTGGTAGTACCATTTGCAGTCACTGTCTGTTTGTGTGAGAATTAGAATTCAACTGTAAATTTAATATTACAGGGAAAAAATATAGTAAAATAAAAAAAAAAAAGAAAGAAATTTGAAAAGATGTATGTAAGAGGATTCAATGCAACCAATCACACATGCACACGCTGGTGGAGACTGCTATGCTAATTAATTGCTTTCGTGTTTTCATCTTATTATTCAAATTACTATTGTTTTACTCATTCATCAGCAAAGAAAAGTGGTAATTATTCAATTTGAGTTTGGCCAAATATATCCAACTCCCAATGTATGATGAATTTGCTCATGAAGATGAATATGATGGTAAGAGAAATTTAGGTTGCGTTTGTATTTTTGAATGGAAAGGAATGGAAATCTTTGTATTTTTGTATTTTTGAATATGATGATAAAAGAAATTTGGTTCTATTTGTTAAAAGTAGAATTGTACTAATATAACTTTGTTAGTTTAGATATGGATTTTATCATGAATTCGAGTCTTTATAAATAGTATATTTGTGTCACGTAAAAGTAGTCATTTGGAATCCTTTATAGTAAGTGGTGGCTCCAATTCTTTATAATGGTAGCACTTAAAAATCATTCATGTAGTAATACGTAAATTAGCTCTCTCTTGTACTTTAAATAAAATTTATTCTCAAATTAATTCATTTGTATAAAGATTGAGAATGAATGGAATTGTTTGACACCCATAGAATTGTCTTGGGCTTATATTTATATACATGGGAGCTAGTAAAACTAGGAAACAAGCATATTCTCCAATTGCTCGTCTAAAGCTACATGAGGTAGCTTAACTACTTGAGATCTGGTGTAAATCTGGAAATCAAGATGGGATATTCGCCCATTAATAGTAGATGAAAGCTGAGAGGAAAGAACTGGTAAGGGAAGACTTTCACCGAGAGATGACATAGATTGAGACTCAGACAAGAATGTGACATCAACACATACAAAGTACCTATTAGGAGACAGACTTAAATATTTGTACTTTTTTTGTAAACGTGAATATTCTATTACACATTTATGGGCTCGTAGAGTTAGTTTATTTATTAGTTTATTTAACCCCACTGCCTAGTTAGTGAATGAAAGGCACACATCCAAATATGCAGGTGAGACATGAAAAATGGGGGATTTAGGAAACAAATGGAATGAGGTGACTAACCATGTGATGTAGCACAGCGGAACAGAAATACAAGAACCAGCAATAAACAATAAAACTGAAAAGAAAAATAAAGTTCTTCAATATTATTCTCTCAAAAACTGTCCTCCCTTACAATCTTCAACCCCTTTATATAGGCTAGGGTTAAAGACCAAATGAAGTAATATCCATAAATAAATTAAAAT
>JAVXUM010000023.1:11654315-11664514 GCA_035590655.1 Pouteria glomerata
ACAGGTGGCGTCCTACACAAGCTTCACAGTCCTGGGAAAAGAAAAAAAGGTGCTGTTCCGACACTGTCATGACGTTTGGTACACGGTTACTTATATGCTTATTTAAAATATTACGCTTTCAGGTAATAGAATAGAATGATGATGTGTTAATGTCCTTTCTATTCCCTGGTAACAAAGTAGGTGCTTAAGTTCCTAACCGTGTTTCTTGCGGACAGGTCTTCTTGGACCCTAAGGACAGAAACAACACCGAGTATAAGTTGAAAACTTATGCTTCAGTTTACAGGAAGCTCTCTGGCAAAGATGTCGTGTTTGAGTACCCTATGACGGAGGCTTAGAATCACTGGGTTTTTGCAGTCTGTTAGATTTTTTTTTCTTAGTTTTGGTGAGCTAACCGTAGTTACCTTTGCGCTCTTTAAAATTTTGACGTTGATGAGTTCATCTTAGAATTTGAAACTTATTGTTAGCTTCCTTTTTTCAGCTAAAATTGTGGTGGGGGCTATTTTAGGGCTGTCAAAACTTCACTACCTGCAACAGAATTTGTTGAGGAAATTTAAATACGAAGTGTCACTATGGCTTTAACCTGAAATTGGTTTTGGGTGGACACCCGTTTGAATTAAATTAATTATTTACCATGTTTATTAAATTTCTGGATATTTGAGTATAGATATAAATTGACACGATTATTAAATTTTGGATACTTGGCAATGTTTGATTGGATCTTGTACTAAACATGATGCAAGGTGGTAAATATATAATGAGGTCTTCACTTCTGGTTATTGTAGTGTGAGAAAGGCATCAGTTTCCGTTTAATGGTTCTTTGATTGCTGTAAAATTGTTTGAAGGCTCTGTTTAGGTAAGTCTTGATTTCAAATGAATGGTTTGAGAATGAATTGTATAAAAATTTAGGGGTATTGATTTAGATAATTCTTTTAGTAATTACTTCAGAAGAATGATGGAGAATATGAGTGTGTCATGCTCCAAGTCATCGTGAAATTAGGAAAGGGCCTACGCTGTTTTCTTTTTTTTTTTTTTAAATAAAAATAAAAATTTTGTTTGAAAATATTATTTTTTTATTTTAATAAGATATTTAATTTTGTTGGTCTTTTTAAATAATTAAACTAACTTAATAAAATATATTTTGTATTAATGTAATTAATTATATTAATTAATTTAAATTAATAAATTGAATTAATTATTTAATAAAAATCATTTAATTTGATAAATATAAAATATGTTAATTATAATTTGATTATACTATTTACTAAAAATTAGATAAAATATATTTAATAATAATTTGATATTGATATTTATTAACAATAATTTAATAAAATATGGTTAGTATTAGTTATATTAAATAAATTAATTTTATTTATTCAAAATAATTTAATAAAATATAGTACATATTAATTTTGATAATTAAATTAATTATATTATTTATTAAAATAATTTTAATTTAATAAAATATTGAAATAAAATAGTTTATTTTAATATGATAAAAAAATGTATTAAAATTGACAAAATATTCATGACTAATAAAAACAGAGTGAAAATATTTTTTTTTATTAACTTTTTCTGTTTTAAGTTCTTATTTTTTTGAAAACAAAAATATAGATTAATTTAGCTGACATATTTTAGTTATCAGTTTATAAAATTTTAAAAATATAATAAGAAAAAAAACAGAAACATTATTAAACGAGAAAAAGTAATGAAATTTATTTCTGCATTTTTTGATACGCTCACAGCGGCAATTTTTACAATAATGTTTAATGTTGTCCTCCAAAATAATAATAATAATATGAAATGCAATCCAAGTCCCTTGATAAGAAGGAATCTTCCGCCGGTTGTTTGGTTATACGAAGCCTAATTCGAGACAGAGTAACGATGTAGAATTGAAATTTGTGGACTTATCACTTTATTTAATAAATTTATAAAAATTTAATTTTATTATGATATTATTGTTTAAGTGCATTTTTAAGTATATTACCAATAATTTGTGTTTATAATACTCTAAACAAAATTTAACAATTGGAACAAAATTAGTATTAAGTTTTTCATATAGTTGAAATTTTTGAACAAAATTAATATTAAATTAAACTTTGGACAAAAAATTAAGTAGCTATTATACGTATGTTGGTCTTTTTCTCTAATTATTATTTGATAAGTATCATAAAAGAAAACATTTTGAAGGTTTAACTTTTTAAAAATCATAATTTGACAGAATTTAAGTTGACAATTTTGATTTGCATATAATTTCAATATAATGAAATTTAAAATGGTCAAAGTTAAAAAGATAAAAATAATCTCAATCATTAAATGAAAAAGAAAATAATTTTTATTCGTTGAATTTTAATTTGTAAAAATAACATTTTTAAAAAATTGTTTTATTTTATTATATAAATATTTTTTTACCAATGGAGTCTTTTCCCTTCTATGAAGATTTCAGGCATGATTAAGTTATTAACACAATTCAAATCCTAGGTAACAGTTAAACGAGACCATGTGACACTGATACCACCAAATGATACGATATAACATTTATTTATCTATTTTTATTTTATTTTATTTTATTTTACTTTTTGGTTACGTATTACTAGCAAGCATTTCATTAAACAATTTATCAGAATCTGAAAATATTAATTATCATATCATATAGATAAAATGACTAAAAGTATTTTTAGTTGTATTTTAATCCTTTAACATGTATTATTGTTATTAAATTAATTTTTTTTTTTTAGTTTTAAATTTTAACACAAGTTTATTATTAAAGTTTTCTTTGAATCAATTAAATAAATCAAAAATATTTAAATGTGAAACAATTATATTTAATTTTATTTGTATTTTAAACCAATAACATGTATTATTACATAAATTAAATATTTTTTAATTTTAAATTCAAGCACTTTTACTGTTAAAATTTTCTTTGAGTAAGTGTGAATTTTAAATGAAGGAATATGAAACAGTTAAATAAATTAAAAATTATTTAAATGTGAGAAACGTTTCGGCTCCATAGATTAAGAGAAGGGGGAAATATTTCGACTCCATGCATATAGAATTTCATAAGAAAACCGTCTCTTTCTGTCACTGTAAGAATCTAACAACCCTTCTCTCTGAGTCCTTGCTCTCGGAAAATATCACAGTGAAAAAAGTGAAATAAAATTTCAATTTTCAGAAGCATCATAGTGAAAACTAGTGATAAATTTGAGAAAAAAAAAAAAACTTGCATAATCTGTTCTTTACATTAAGAAATACAATAAAATAAAATAAAATAATTGAGAGAATAAGAACCTCTGAAGGATCGTCATTGAAATACTAATGATGGCAAAAATGTGAGGGTGAGATAGTACTCGGCCAGTCGCGGCGAGAGTTCGATTCCTAGTGAAAATTTACACTTGACGGTAAAAAGTAAGTTTTCGCATCTTACGCCATCGACGCACATACTATAATTTACTGCCTCCACGATAACTCAAGGTAAGGGTGGGCCTCACCCTCACCCCTTGAAATACCAATTCGTCTTTTAAAGGAGAAAAATTCCAATGTCAAACCTAGAATTGAGAAACTGAATACATTCACACCTAATTCGAGGAGTCGGTAGTGCCAAAAATTTGCATTTACTTGATCACTTTTTTGAGAATTATTTTTATTTCTGCCTACCGTTGTTCTATCATTTTTGACACCGGTTTCTTTTTTCTTTTTTTTTTTTTTGTTTTTTTTTTTTGTTTTTTGTTTTTTTGTATCTCCGTCTTTTTTTTCTATATATTTGTTATTTTTATCTTACACAATTCAAGCCCCTCTTAACTTGTTTGAACAAATACACGTGTGCATAAATAAAATTTCAATAATCTGTTTTTATATTTAACTTTTTTAATTTGACAGTAAGCTTGTTTAATTTAAAAAAAAAAAAATATAACATCTAGCTCCCACGTAAATAATAGATGTGATAAGAAAGATAGTAATTTGAGAATTATTTTTCAAGAGAGTATTATTATGGCCAAAATTCAGAAAAATTTGTTTTGAAAATACTTTTAAAGTGTTTGAAAAATTAATTTTTTAATTTAATGAATGTGATTGATTATTATGTCAAAAAAATTAACAAGAAAAATAAAAAATAATATAAATATATAATTTAATTTAATTGTAGATTAGAATGCCAAAAAAAAAAAAATAATAATAATAATAAAATTCCAAATTGATCTCAACATCACTGAAAGCATATTTTTTTATGGTCTCATATGTTTCTTTGATCTTTATTTTTTGGAAAACGATAATAAAAATAATATTACTATATATTTTAATAAATAAAATTAAAAAAATATAACGTTGAATCCAAAATCAAATAATAATTTCTATTTCTTTGATTTTTTATGAAGAAAGAGATTTATCTTTATTTAATTATGGAAGAAAAATATGGATAAAAATAGAAATAGGAACCTTTTGGGTAGAATTGAAATTTGTGAGAAATGTGCATGAAATGAGCTTCAACTTACATATTTTATTTTATTTTTTTTTTAAACTTTCAATTTTTAGCTTTGAATTTTCATTTTTATTTTTTAAATTAAAAACTAAACATAGAAACTCATTTTGCAAATTTGTTTCCATTTTATAAACAAATGAAAATTGTTTTTAAAATTTTTAAAAATTGAAATATAAAAAATTTGTTTTTTCTATTTAACAGAACTTTCAATTTTCAGTTTTCGTATTTATTAAAACTAGTTTGATAAATTTGTTTTTAGTTTTTAGCTTTCAAAAAAATATAAAAAAATATAAAATTTTTTAAAAATTATTGAAACATAAAAAATTATACTTTTCTCAATTTTCATTTTCTTTTTCCACTGTCTCCACCACTAGTCAAGACCAGCAAACATGGTAACAAAAAAATGTTATATTTTTTTTTTATTTTAAGTTAAAAATATTCAAAATAATTTTTTGTCATTTTTCATTTTATGTGTAAATTAATTTTTTATTTTCTAAAACAAAATTTGAAAACAAAAGTGACTAAATGCACTTTAAACTATTTTTTTTGTTTTTAAAAGTTTAAAATAAAAAAATAAACTCAAAACAGAAAGTAAAAAACAAAAGTTGAAAATAAAAAATAGAAAAATAAACTAAATGAGGTCTTGGAAATATGCCACTTTAATCTCCAAGACTTTGATCTGTCCAATAAAAATAAAAAAAATACTCCTGAATAATAAATAAATAAATAAATTAGAAAATATGTATTTGTAGAAATTTCAAACAACGATGCAACAAAAAGCCTGGATGAAACAAAGCTGAGGCTAAATGAAAAGAAAAGAACGGGCAGTGATCTAAGAGCAATTATGCATAAATCTTATACAATAGATGAAAACAAATGCTGTATTTTTCTTCCTTAATGGTGGGAAAAGGAATAATTAAATGGCCTGCTCAAGACAAAAGCAACTGAACAGCATTTTACGCGCGTGCTAATGCACACAAATTCAATATGGTGAAAATGGTCGTTGGCTCAGTCTACCCAAACTTGGTAAAATTTTGGATCGACTGCTGGTTTAAATTTCGAAACTTAGTATTAATCGTCTCTTTATTGGGTTAACTGTCAATAATAAAAATTGTACAATAAAAATGTAGGGTGCAGAACTTGAATCATTACAAAATATAATCTCACACAAAAATGACTCTAGATAGGTTGAAAACTTTTAAAGTTATTCAAAAATAGTTTACCAAAAAACTTAAAAATTTTTAAAAATTATTTACTTTTTATCTCACTGTACTAATTACGAACCCATAATTTATTTCACTTTACTTTACTTTTTACTACTTCAAACATACCCAAAATATGTTATCACATGAAAATAAGAGTAGGTAAAAAAAAAAAAAAATAGAGATAAAGCAATAATAATTAGGTCTCGATTGGTAACGCTTATATTTACTGTTTTTCTGTTTATCCTTGTAAAATTTGAAAAACTGGTAACAAACACAAATACGTGTTTGTTAAACTGGTTTTTATTTATTATTTTTAAAAAAATAAAAAATTAAGTAGAAAAATAGAAACAAAAAAAATAGAGTAAACATTTTTTTTATTATAAACATTTTGTCAATTTTAATACTATTTCATTTTTGTTACATTATATTAAAATAAATTATTTCATTTAAATATTTTATTAAACTAAAATTATTTTAATAAATAATATATTTTAAAATTAATTTAATATATTTTATTAATTTAATTAATTAATTAATTAAATTAAGATGAAATATATTTATTTAATTAACTAATATATTTTTCCATAACCCCTCTCAGCAATGCGAAACCGACTACTCCGAGTTCAAATATTTGAGTGACGCTCATTTTACAAATCCCATTCGTTTCCGTTTCCACACATTCTCTCCATCTTATGACACTTAAAAATAAGTTCACGTTACAGAAGGTTAAAAGTATTGGAGTTAATTATTACTAATAATAGGGCAAACACTATATCTATGAGTCTTTAATTAATTAATTATTTTATTTAAAAAATTCATTTAATAGATGGTAAATAATTAACGAACATCTAGATGAACAAACTAAATAAATAAATAAATAACAAAGTAATGGCTCCTTAAAGAGCATTTAAGGAAAATAAAAAAATGAATAAAATTATTTAAATAACTTATAAAAATAAAAAAAATTATTTACGCGTCTCTTTCGAGTTGTCAATGATTATTAATGGTTAAGAAGTGTTAATAGAAAAATTAAAAGTTTCACTAGGTGGTCGCTTTATTAATTTTATGATTTCACCAACTTCCTCGAACGTTTCCTCATTATAGTGGTATAAACGGTGGCGGACTAATCCTAGAGATATCCCAGGTAGGTTACCCGAAAAAGATTTTTTTAGTTCAAAGTTTTTTTTTTTTTCCCCAAATTTAGCCAACCTTATATTTTTGTAACTCACACCACTCGGCTTTTAAACCGTTTGTTCAACCTAAATTTTTATAATATAGTCCACTCTATTTTTAAATCATTTGTTTAACCTAGACGAATGCCAAATTTTGAATCCGTCCTTAAGTACAGACAATTAAAAAATAAGTCATTTAAGTAAAATTCAATACAAAATATTGTAAGGACATCAAAATGTAATTTACACAATAAATAATTGAAAAAAATTTGATTATAATGCTGCATGCATGCATGGCTACTGCTCAAAATACACCAACAGTATTTTTTTTTTGGGTAAGTATACACCAACAGTATTGTAATCAAAAAGAACAAACTCTTTTGCATTATACAAAATATATACACACAAAGGTCATTTGCCTTCATCGATATAATCCTTAGCAAAACTTTCATATTCGGAAAAACTTTTAATACTTCTGAAACAAAAAATAAAAGACAAGAAATAATTACCATGGGGTGCACCAACACTGTTTGCAGTAAAGAAGGATGGTACACTTAGGATGTGTATTAACTATAGAAAACTGAACAAAGTCACCATTAAGAATCGGTATCTCTTATTGAGGATTGATGACTTATTTAATCAGTTGAAAAGGTTGATTTGCTTTTGAAAGATTGACTTGAGGTCGGGTTATCACTAGTTGAGGGTGTGAATAAGAGATATCCCCAAGACAACATTTAGGACTTAATATGGTCATTACGAGTTCTTAGTTACGCCATTTGGGTTGACAAATGCATTAGCAGTGTTCATGGATCTGATGAATTAAATATTCAGTAAGTATCTGGATCAGTTTGTAGTCGTCTTTATCGATGATATATTGGTTTACTCATGATTGGAGGAAGAGTATGAAAGGCATTTGCAAATTGTGCTTTTGCAAATTGTGCTTCAGACTTTAGAGGACCATCAGCGATATGCCAAGCTCAGTACATGTGAATTTTGGCTCCGAGAGGTGAAAGTTCTCGGTTAGTATCTGGAAAGGGTGTTGCAGTGGATTTATCAAAGGTTGACACAGTTATGGATTGGCCAAGACCAACAACTATGTTTGAAATCCGTAACTTTTTAGGGCTAGCAGGGTACTACTAGATGTTTGTGTTAGACTTTTCATGACTAGTTGAGCTAATGATGAGATTGACTCAGAAGGGGGTTAAGTTTGTTTGGGATGAAGCCTGCGAGCATTTATTCCAAGAATTGAAGAAAAGATTAACTTCTGCTCCAGTGTTTGTGATCCTAAAAAAATGATTAGGTTATGCAGTTTACTTTGATACATCCAACGAAGGCTTGTGTTGTGTCATGCTCCTAACTTAAATTGTCTGGGACGGATGGCATGGGAATATAAGAACTAATTAAAACAAATTAAAACCTGTACCAAGGTCAAGTCATAAAATAACAACATTAATCAGAGCAACTTACATACGTCCCTCATTCCCATATTTAAATATCATACAACATCAAAATATCTCATGCTTTCATAACTATTGGGATCCACACTTAGGGTCGCAAAAATAAAATACAGCAGTTTGTAAATTATAAAATATTCTCTAAGTCAAACCATCGGTCAACTCAACGCTGGGTGATCACTTTCTGACTTTGCTGGATCACCTGCAAAGTGGATGGGGTAAGCTAACTAGCCTAGTAGGTAGGACAGTGTAAGTGTGCCCCAGTGTACATACATATAACACATAATATATGTACAATCATATAGTATAAATATGCATATCTCATGCCATGATATGAAATGAAATGCAATGGTAATGCGCTCTAAATTCTTTATCTACCCCCAACCTTATCCTGAGACGGGTGACACTTAGTAAAGCTTTTATCCAAGTCACGTGCGATCACCAAACACACCGTTTTAGCGCAAACGGCAAACGCATATACATATATATATATCTCATAGTCCTGTGGGGAACTAAATTACACCCCCACAGGTGTAAGACTCAGGGGCTCCGAGTTACATCCCCTGGCCCTTCAGCTAGAGAACCGAGTTACACCTTTAGTCAGGCATCCACCTATCTCAGGCAGGCATCTACTTGTCTCAAGCAAGTATCTGGCTACGGTCCAGAGAGATCTCAAAACCCATATCTCCTATTTACGTCCCAACTCTACATGACTAAACTCTAGTCACGCTAATATTGAATGGGGATCATCCGGTGGTACCAAAATCTTATATCTCAATTTTATCAAAATTTATATATAATACACGTGCCCCGGCACGTTACATAATTATATGACACACTCAGCCAATTCATACACATCACTTCACCAGATGAAACCGCCCCAATCCCAATGCTCATGATAGGCCCAAACATGAAATTTAAACATCTTAATTTAATTCATAATATGCTATACTCAAGCATAAATAAAAACTCCACATAAATCACCAAATATACATATCACCATGTTCTTTACATATATAAGGACCAACCCAAGAAAAATGGATCAAAAAGGGTCTACACAGAGCAGACCTGAGCAAGTCGCGGGCTAGGTGCAGGGAGCGTGCACCCGCGGCCCCGCCTAGCTTTTATATTTTCCAGTAGGGGTCGCAAGCTGGGCGCGGGGAGCGCGCGGCCTCGACCCCCTGTTTTAGTCCTACTGTTCATCGTCTTCCTTAGACGAACCTGACCGTTCTCTAAAATTGAAGTGGCTTATACTCTCAAGTGCAAGAGGTGGTCGTAGTCTTTACTAGGTAAGTTCTAGGTCATCTCCACAGGGTGCCAGTGGATTTAATTCCAAGGTTACTAAGTTTATTCTATTAATTAACTAATATGGGAGAAGGACGATAATTAAACTTAAAGAACTGAATATTCTATTTTAATTAATTAAAGGCAATTTAAGATAATCACAAAGCAAAATAATATTTAAATATTATCACCAAGCCAAATTTCTATACAAAAACAAACAATAATTAACAGTAATAAAGTTTAACTATTCAATTTAAGGGAAGATCTTGATTTAACACTTTCAATTCCAGGTAATTTGATAATTTCACCCTGAGATATACAATTACTCGCAACTTAAAATCCATGTAAAGAAAAATAAGTTGGAAAAAAAATTATCTTTGTGAAGCTCCTTAATCCCCAAACACAATTTCATAAACACCCCAAATGGATTATGAAATTGGAGAGTTCCTCATGTAATAAAATTAGGATTTTCAGATCTTTGATTATTTTATTTTCAAAAATATAATGGAGTTTTTATAGGTTCGGAATTTCATACTAGAAATTTCAACGAATATGGTCAAGAAATACCGCTTTCTAATGTTTTTGAAAATAAATTAATTAGATCAAAATAATG
>JAVXUM010000023.1:11709820-11720124 GCA_035590655.1 Pouteria glomerata
ACTTTCTAAACACATTTCTGCTTATGAAGTAGTTTTACATCTTATAAACATTTTTATTTGATTTGAAATAAGTGACTAATCTTATGCTTCTAGACTGCTGAATTCTTGTTTCTTGAGATGTTCTTAAACTTCCATTTTGTTAGTATTAATTCACCTTCTACATTTTGACCAAAATCTTTGTAAATGGATGGATTATCCATTCCATTGATGATCATACCTTGTGCTTTAAGAAAAAGAAATCTATCTTTTGAGTAAATGTGGCATTTGTAGAAGCATCAACTGCATTTCTAATGAAATTACATCTTTTCCTTCCTCTCTGTTCTTCTACTCTGCGATATTGGGTGAACAGTGAAATCATGACTGTCAATTATCAAGTAAACAACTTGATATGTTGAAAGTGAAACCTCATCCATGTAGAATTTTCTGTATGGAATGTCTAGATCCACTTGCATTTATGACTGTTGATGTAACTAGCAACTTTACCTGTCATTCCCATGTGTTCCTTTGTTGTTGTAGGCAGCTTACGAAACAGATGTATCTACATATGATTTTAAAGTATATCAAGTCTGAGGTCTGGTTCTTGATGGAACTAGTGAAATCAAGTGTGGGTTTTTATTAATAATACCAAACAATAACAAGTCGCTCAATTCAATCAAGAGTACCTACAGGGATTCTTCCTCTGTACTTGGTAGGTGTGAGGCAAAAGATCATCAACAAAATTATGCTCTCCTAAAAAATTAATACAAATAATTCCTTAAGAACTAGAAATGGCACAGTGTCATTTTTAATCTTTGCATGCCCATTTGTAATCCTCAAAATTAATTTGCCTTTGCCGCCTCCTATGCATCACATTAAGTACATGGGAATCACCATCCAAACCTTCTAAAACAAACAGCTTACTCCCCAAGATTCATGGCTCTTTCTTAACATTTTTCCCACTTTAGGCACATTGATTTGTTATCAACAAATTAAACTCTAAAAAAAAATCAATAGAAGAAAGAAGGATCCCAATACTTCCTTGAAGACAAAAAATTAATTTATGAAGCAACGAAACTTTTAATTGATGAATATCCATCAGATACGTTGTCAGAAAAAGTAATTTGCTTCTGAGCCATTTAAATGCATTATAACAATTATATATGAGCCATGATCCAAGATTTCTTCTGTAAATGATAAGCTCACAAGATTCATGGCTTTTGTTTGGAGTTTTAGGCATCATATTTTGTAGATTTCTTCTCACTTTAACTTAATTGCTAATATGGTTTGATTGCATTCAGGAACTTGGGAGAGCAGATGCCTTTAATTGTCCTGAGCGTGAAATGGTATTTTCTAAAGTCCAAAAGATTGAGCAATGGAAGCAACGTTGTAAGGATATTACTGGGACTTCAGAAGATGTGAAATCACTGCTTGATGCTTTATTAAAGGTTTAGTTGAAATAATGTGTATTTAATTTTTCCAATTTGTTTTATGGTAAGTTGCACTAACAAGTGCTGAGGTTTACTACAATTGCAAGGCCCTCCCCTCCGTTTTTTATTAAGAACGGCACCCCTTTGTACTTGTCAGGAAAAAAAAGAAGAAGAAGCAAATTTCACCCCTTTTTCAGCACAACAGATGCTAATGGAGATTTGTCTTTTACAAATTGCTTTTATCCATTGCTTATATTTTAATCCTAAAGTTCTGTTTTTGTATGAAACTACTAAATGAACTTAATCCAAGCACATGCCAACTCCCTCAACCTATAATTTGGTCGATATAGCACAGAAAAATGCATATTTCCGACAAGAAAATTATCTTTGATATGCAAGATAAAAAGAACACGTGGAAAAGTGTTTTTTCTTTTGGTGGTGTGTGAGAGGAAGAAAATAAATCCAGTGAGTGTGTCATCCATTCCAACCAGTAATGTTTAAAACCACTGGCATTAATTCATGGTGTATATTTTTCAATTTTACTAGTTCGAAGTTGGTACTCTATTATTAAAATACCGACATTTACAGGGGGTGGGAGGCCCTTTTATATTGCAAGGCGAAAAGGGGTGACTGTAATTTTAGTAATCTAAGGCTAGGTTATTGCAATTTTAAGAAACCTCAAGGCAGTATTTATGCTAATTTACACTTTATTTCATTGTTTTATTTTCCTATTTTCCGCTTTTGGTAATTAGTTACTGTTTTCAGTAGACACGTTCAGAACCTCTCTATCTATCTTGCACAGATAAAAAACAGTCTTGACAGATCCTTGTACATTTATGGTGTGCCTAAGGGCTGCAAGGGAGGCGAACTTTGTGTACGATGCACCAATAATTTTGAGGATCAGGAGTATTTAACTTGTTCTGTGTGCAAGGACTGGTAAGGTACCAACATCCAAATTTATTATCAGGAATCCATTTTTCACTTTGTTGGCTAAAGAAAAAAGCTTATGTTTCAGTGGTTTCATCATTTGAGGTATTCAAGAGACAGTTGAGCTAGTAGACATTGAGTCTGCATTGTGTGTGCATATCATGATGCCCTCTTCAGGCACACCTACAATTTCCATCTCTTAAAATGTAGTGACCAACTTCGTTTTAAATTCAAACTATATGTTGTATACTTATAAAAAGAAAAGAGAAAAAAAAAAAAAAATCAAATTATATGTTGTATACATTGCAAAAAAAAAATGAAATTCAAATTATATGCCGTATAAAATTCCCAACATAAAATAGTCACTTTGTACGAACATGAATTTCTCCATCTAATTTGGGACTGAGTCTTGCTTTAGTTGAGTTTTTTTAAATGTTAAATCAGGTAATTGGAATTTTTTTTTGAAGAAACTAACCATTGAACAGCTTCTTATTGAGGGGATCACCAAAATGGTGGTCTCCCTTTAAATATTAGAATTTGGTGGTCCCCCTTTAAATATTAGAATAGCTATAAATCAATACCTATTACATGGATAATTTGTTTGGAACTAGAAAAGAACTGTTTCCATACTTAATTTTGCAATCAATTCATACATCACCTTTTTTCTGGTTATCATGTGCATTAATTTTCATATGAACAGCTACCATCTGCAATGCCAAGGATCGGTGCAGGGTGATACAAATGTTGCTGTACTATATGTCTGCCATTATTGCCACTTTCTTGAGAGTGGTAAAGTCTCTCGTGGAAGTGGGCCACTGGTATGCATCTTGTTCTTGAGGTGTCTTCCTGTGAAGTTCATACTCATGTTCTTACTTTCTATTTGTTTCATGCAGATATTTGGAGCTAAGCGTGCTGAATTAAATAAACTAATTGAACTTCTATCTGATGCTGAGGATTTCTCTTTATGGTAATAAGCGGCTTGTTGAATTTTTTTTTTTTTTTGAAAAGATAAGTAAGTATATTAAAATAGCATCAAATGGATGCTAGAATTCTTATACAACTTCATATACTTCCTCCTACTTCTTCATTCTATCAATAAACAGTAGGAAGGAATTAAGATCACGTCTACTTCCTTCTTCACACCAATCTAACTCTTTGTATGTATCCTTGTCTAAAGACTTCGTTGGAATACCTTTATTTTTAATTCAGTCCAATTGGGTTAGTATAGGAGCTTTTTAGTTGACTGTCGCTTGTTTTTAGTTTCTTTTTTATGCATTGTTCTTGGGAACTTCTCATCCTCATGCTTGTATGGTTTTCTCTTTTGATATCATTTAATAATAGTTGTTGTTTATCTAAATAAAATAAAATAAAATATGAATAAACAATGCAATTAAGACTGTGAACAGTCCCAACATCAACATTTTATGTAAAGAGTTCAGGAAGCTAGATATTTTTGATATAGCATTGGGATGAGGTCATGAAGTACTTTGTGTTTTTTATTGCCATGTGTGGTTTTGTTGAGGGTGTACCCGGCGCATGGTAAGGTTGCTTCATTGAGCAGAGCATCATGGAATTGAAACATGGAAATAACCCGGTACACTTGCAAGGATAAAGTTTCATCTAACCCTCACTAGAACTTACAGTAGCATAAATCTCACGCCCTTGGATTCTATAATGCTTTTTAGGTGAAATTCTATTAATTTCCTCTTAGGGCAAGTTTGTTTTGGGGTTAACAGACAATAAATTTTATTGGCGCAATTTTTGTCCCCCATTACATTTGTTTGAAAGAGAGGTAACAATTACAGTACAGATAAGGATCGTGGGGATAAATTGTTACCTGGGAGGGGAGAAGGGTGAGTAACGTGGAGAATTATATCATTTTCTCATTACCTGTAAAGCATTCCTTTGTACCCCTATAAAACTTTAGGCAATGTTCTTTTACAAATAATTATGATGAATATTATAAAATAATAATTTATATAATCAAACTAAAATTAATTAATTATTAAATTATTTTATCAAAATAATATTTAGTAAATAATAATTTATTATGAAAATGATTTATTTAATTTCATTAAATAATATTATTGAAATACTAATTTATGATTAAAATTATTTTTAATAAATAATAATTACTTATTAAAGCGATTTATTTTATTAAAATGTTTTATTAAATAAAAATTATTTCCCATAAATAATAATTTACTAGCTTATGTATTGTATTAATATAATTTATTAAAATTAATAATAAATTAAAAAAACTAAAATTAGTTGTTTTATTAAATTATTTTACCAGGCGTCTAACGGAGACACCCGTTAAAAAGTGTGAAAGTATAGAGATTGCCATTAGCAAGAGAGGAGAGAAAGAGACCCAAGAGTAGTTGGAAAGTAACTATTAAACATGACCTTGCCTACATGGATTTACGAAGGACATGGCATTTAACAGATTTGATTGGCGTCGTCAAATCCATATAACCGACCCCACCTAATGGGAAAATACTTAATTTGGTTTGGTTTATTAAATTATTTAATCAAAATAAAAATAATTTTTAACAAAAAAAATTCATTAATAATTACTATTGAAATATTAATTTATGATAAAATTATTTTTATTAATCTATGGTAAAATTATTTTTTATAAGTAGTAATTTTACTTAAAATCATATATTTTAATAATATATATCTTATTAAAATTAATTAGTATTAAAACAAAAATTATTATGACGATTTATTTCATTATAATATTACAACAATTAAATATTAACTCTCACCCCTTGGTCAAGTTTCCCTAATTTCAAACACAATTAACTTTTACCCCTTTAAAATTTTTACCATTTCAAACATAAAATAATTATTACCAGGTAATATTTACTCTCTCAATCCAAACATAAGTATTATGAACTTATTACTCCATTAACTATTACTGGGGTAATAATTACCTTAGTAATCTTTCACCCTCAAACTTTTCACCTCATACCAAACGTTACCTTAGCTATAAGGTAATTTCCTTTAGAGTGGGTGATTGTGAGCTGCTAGTGAATAGCTTGCCAGTACTCTTTAGCTGTAATTTTGTTAGTAGTCACCTTTGAAGGTGGATCTTTCATGGGTTTAACTGGTTCACATAGTTTGGGGGCTATTGCACGGATCCAATGGGTTTACCTAGCACATACTCGAGTAGTGGCGGCATGTTTCTATTGTCATCAAAAAAAATAGATAAGGTAATTTCCATGTCAACAGGTCACTCGCTGGGTATGCACAGGTACAACACATCATCAAGTTGTTGCACACATAGCTGCGTTACATTTTTTGTTCATTGATGGTTGCAAGAAGTAACGTCATGTGTCACTAAATTTTTAGTGCGAAGCCAATATTTGCCACTTGTCACCCTTCTATTATTTTGTAGCATTTCACTATTCCTAATTTCCCAGGTACTTCATTATGAAGCAACCTTATTAACTCCTTATAAACAAGGTTGAAATATTTGTTTTGAGGAAGGATTTAAGGAATTAAAATTTCAGATTCAGACACTCTATTGTAGCCTCACTTTTCTACTTCTCAAGGTTTGTTTTTTAGCCCCTATAAATCGCAGATTTCAAGCCTTGCTGGATTCTGCAAAAACCAGATCAAACTTGATTTTTGCATACTTTAGGCAAATGTCTGATTCTTACACAGGTCCAACTTCAGTTGTGGCTATTGGATCCTCGTACCAACTACAACAGTAGCGATAGCAAGAAAATATATTGAAGCTTATAATTCAACCATAGAGTGGATGTTAATAGACAAAGGTTAACGGACAAACATTGCACATGTCTAATCAAAATGATTAAGATATAAATCTAGATAGGTTTTCAAGATCGATCATGCAGCTGATCCAGGCAGGATTACATAAAACAGTGTATAATGCGAGACATAGACAGCACATTCAGTAGAATAATCAAGCCACCATGCTGCATTTATTCTTTAATAAAGAATTTCCTAACAGACTTTTTCCTTGCTTTCCTATGAGCTGTGAATAGAGCATGGCAAGTATTTCACTCTCTTATTCAAGTGAACCATTTTTCAAGTTGGTCATGAACTCATGAATACTACCTGACCAGAAAACAAGATCATTTACACACAAATAACACTGCTGGTGGACTAATTCAGTACCATATCAGTATAAATACTCCACTGAAAAAGAGAAGCACACAAATAGCAATGTATGGCATGATAAAATGCAGAGTTAAATGAAGCTACATATGAAGTAACTTGAGCAAGAAACAATAATTAATGGGCAGTAACTATTGCCAAAGCAAGGGCTCTTTAATCAAGGTACTTTACAACTGGTTAAAGCACTGATTGCATTGGCAACAAGGATCCCTTGCTCTCGCAATAGTCATGCCCCAATTGAAAGGGGATATTTTCACCAGGAACAGGCTCCTGCTTACAGGAAGCAGATAACTCCAGCTTAGTTTCTAAAAGCAGCTTACCTTGAGATCTGGAAAAAAAAAATAGAGAGAGAGAGATCATGAGAATATGTTTATCCACAAGGCATCAAAAAATATTAGAATTCCACAGTATTAGAAATACAACTCAATTTAACAAAACTATAGTTTACTTGAGATCAGCTACATGAATCCTCTTCCCCACAGCATTAGAAATATGAAATTAAATTCTTCAAACTCGAAATGAAAAATTTTATACTACAGTGTCACATAAATAATGCAGCATTAATTAAATATGGAAGACACCCAACTAACAATAATCCTTTACGCTCAGTCAATATGCTCCAACAGAGTCGAATGTTCATACATCATAAATAATTAAAATAAAAAATTTCTTTCATTTGAGATTTAAATCGATCTTTCAAAAGATACGAAAGAACTAACAAATATTCCTTTCCAATAAACAAGTTCCACAGAGTACTAACTATTAACCTACTTTCTAGAACATGCCCTATGTTGTAGTATCAACATAACAATACCAGACACCAGTGAACAAAGGTTGAGGAAAGACATTAGTAAATGGTTCACATGAAGCCTTCATACTGCCCACACACACACAACTTAATCTTACTGGTGAAGTTTCCAATATTTGGTTAAAACATTAGATAATGGAATTTTCTTTTGATTTCTTTAGTTTAAAATTCTAGCTCCGGAAAATCATTCTAAATGATAATCTAACAAGAACGAACACTTTTGGGAAGGTAATGTACTAATCTGTTGTCGGTGTCGAACACTGACATTCATCACACACTCAACTCACGTTGGATACTTGTCTTACCGTGCCATATTATTTTTTAATTATTTTAAGGTGCTGCTATTTGCAGCTCTATTTTTTCTTCTGCAGCCCAGTTAAATTTTTTCCATCTTAGGACAAAAATACCCTAATGCAAAATAACTTCCTTGCCCTCCATATTTACTACACATAACCCACACTCTAAAAAGCTCTACACAAACAATATCGATAACTACTTGCTGAAAAAATCAAACAAATTCGACAATCACTTGCTGAAACAAATTTTCAACATATAAACGAATTATTTTAGCAACTGATTACTAAACAAATTAAAAACTTTCAACAGATACTTGCTAAAAGAATCAAATAATTTCAACAATCAGTTGCTGAAAAAATTTAGCAATTAATCACATAAACTTTCGACACATCCACACCAAAATAAACGAAGCATTTTAGTAACTGGAAACTAAAAAAAATAAAATATTTCAGCAGGCTCTTGCCGTTTTGATCAATAGGTATTTTTGGAACTTTAAGCGCAATTTATGAGTTGTGTTAAGAAATTATTGGATTGCTTGAAGAAAACAAATGATGCATGAATTAACTGGGCAATGTGGAGAAAAAGTAGGGCTGCAAATAGAGGAACCCTTATTTTATAGCCGGACACTTTTTGGACACTCTTGAGATACACTTGCCAATCACTCAAACACAACAAATCAAATTATAATTTCAAAAAAAAAAAAAAATAGAATTATGTAGTAAGATAAAAGTAAAATGAATTCAAATTTACTAATTCATTATACCATAAAAATTTTAATTTTAGAAATTTTAATACTTAGAACTTCTAATTTATTTGTAAATAAATTTTTCTAAAAATAGATATAAATAAAAGATAAATTTATTTCAAATATAGGGTGAGTTTGGAGTGATAAAAAGTGAGATAAAATAAGAAAGTGAGATAAGTTGTAAGTTTAGAATTCGTGCAGTGAGATAAAAAGTGAATAACTTTTGAATATTTTCAGAGGTTTTCAGATATTTTTTTTTTTTTGTTTCTTAGCACTCCAAACGATGCCATAAGAGTGAATAAATAGTTTCTTTTTGTTTATATATTTAAAAACAAATATTTAATCTTTAATGTGCCCCTAACGTGTTGTGTCCTATAATTTGAAATTAACGTATTTGCATGTATGTATCATGTCATATTTGTACTACATGTCCGTATTCATGCTTCTTAGGTGATAATCATATTTATTCCAATAAATCAATGGGAGATAGAAAGGGTGAGATTTGTTCAAATTGTAATTATACTCAACGTATGTCCTCTCTACTCAATTGACCCTTAGTTTTAAAGTGAACAAGTGTTGACAATTTTGAGAGATAGAGAGCTATATTCGTCTTCTTAAATTATGTATTCCTTCATAATCAAAGGTGGGGAAGACAAGATTACATGGAGCTTGATAAGTTTGGGGCTGTTTCGGGTTAAATCTTTGTGTGGTGCTTTGGTGGGCAAGAGTACATGGAGCTTGACAAGTTTGGGGCTGTTTCAGGTTAAATCTTTGTGTGGTGCTTTGGTGGGCAATAGTAGCAGTTTCCTTGGAGGAAAATATTTATTTTCCTTTTTTTTTTTTTTTTTTGAAGAGTGGGGGAGGGGAGAAGAGCTCCGAGTAAAGTGGCTTTTTGTTGTGTGGTGTGTAGTTCAAAGCAAGATTCTATATATTGATAATATAAGGAGAAGAGTGATGATTTTAGTGAATCAATGCTCTACATGCAAGGGTGCCGCAGAATCTATTGATCACTTGCTTGTCAAATGTTCGTGGGCCAAGGAACTATGGCACCTAGCTTCGTCACCGGTTGGAATAGCATGGGTTAATTCACTAAGGGAAAAGTTGATGCTAGAGCCATGGTGGGGAACTGGTGTGGCAAAATTTAGGAAAAGGGTGTGGGATCTAATATCTTTTTGTATTCTTTGGTCAAATTGGGGTAAGAGAAATAAAAAACTTTACAGATACAAAATTACCTTTGTATAGGCTACTGAGCAGTTTTTTGTCTTTGCTTTTCAGTTGGTTAGAGTGGGGTAGAGAACTGGATTTAATTACTTTCCAGAATTTTGTAGATAGCTTGAAGTTTTAACTCGGATGTTGGGCCATCCCTTGCATATTCTTAATGCTTTTCTAACAAAATTTGACTACCAAAAAAAGGGATTTTGACATAGACATTTTTTCGAAAAAATACTTGCAAAACACTAATGGAATGTCTACGGAAAATAGCCAAACAATCCTATACATATTTTTCTTTATCAAAACCCAACAATTCTAACATAAGATTCTATCGGAAGCAGATAGGACAATAGGAACAAGAAACAAGGCAACTTGATGCAATAGAACAGGTGCTACCAGCAATATTGGTTTCAAAGCTGAAAAGCAACCATCAAGAAGTTGGAAAGATTAAAAAAAGAATACGAAAAAAGAAATATTGGTCCTAAAACAAACAGAACATTATGATTTTTGAACATTCTTTTTTTTTTTTTTGATAAATAGAACTTTGAACATTTTTAATAATTTCTGAGAATTGCCAAGTAAAAAATGTGTGCATGTGTGAGCACATAGGAGAGAGTCAGAGAAACAAATAGAAAACAAAAATAGAAAGATTCTCCAACCAATTTGTTACCAAGTAAACTATTGAGTACTCTATACTAGAAACTTATATTGCCAGCGTTTAATACTCCCATGTAAAATGCTGCATGAGCTAAATTTGCAA
>JAVXUM010000023.1:11725118-11738940 GCA_035590655.1 Pouteria glomerata
GGACTAATATAAGTTTTAAGTTGAATGAGTTAGAAAATTAGAACAATTGCAACTTATTTCTTGTTTTTTTTTTTTTTTCAAATAAGTAAAAAACAGAAATGTACCCACGGGTTGTACTTGTACCCGCAGGTACAGGTACAGGTATATTTAAAAAGTACCCATTTATAAATGGGTACTTTTTGTACTTGTACTCGTGTACCTACGAATCCATAGACCCGGCCCGCGGGTACCCAACCCGGCCCGTTTGCCAGGTCTAGATGTTTATAAACAATTTATAAGTGTTGAATGGGTTCCAAATCATGGGTTAAATGGATGTGAATATGTTTTATATTGAGTTAATGTTTAATTCTATGATTAAGCATATCATGTGTATTGAGATTGGGCTGGTTTTATCCGGTGGAAATGATGTATACAGACTGGCCGAGAGTGTTATAGATTGTGACGTGCCGAGACACGATTGTTATATATATTAATTTGATAAAATTGAGAAAATAGATTGTTATAACACCGGATAATCCCCAGATTTTATAAACGTGATTAAAGCTTAATCATGTGAAGTTGGGATGTTAATATGAGATCTATGGATTTGATATTTTCCCGAACTGTAGCCGGTTGCCTGTTTGAGATAGCGGATGCCTGCCTGAGATAGGTGGATGCCCGACTAGAGGTGTAACTCAATTCTCTAGCAGAAGGGCCAGCGGATATAACACAGAGCCTCTGAGTCTTACACCTGTAAAGGTGTAATTCGATTCCCCACAGGAATATGAGATATATATATATATGCGTTTGCCGTGAGCGCTGAAACAGTGTGCTTGATGACCGCACGTGTCTTGGCTGAAAGCCTTACTAAGTGTCACCCGTCCCAGGATAAGGTTAGGGGTAGATGGAGAAACAGGATGTATGGTCATGGCATTTCATTATTTTATTACATTGTATAAGATATGCATGTTTATGTTATGTTGTTGTGCATATATATTTTGTGTTATACATGTGTACACTGGTGCACACTTGCACTGTCTTATCTACTGGACTGGTTAGCTCATCCCATTCTCATTGCAGGTAATACCGGGGGGCAAAGCAGTGAGCATTCTGAGTTGAGTTGACTAATGAATTGACCTAGAGGATTACTTTATATTATTTGAGAGTATTGTATCTTTTTTGTGCGACCCGAGTTGTGGGTTCCATTGACTATGAGATTTGAAATAGTATGCTGATGTATGTTGTATATTTATTTATTATGGGAATGAGGGACGAATGTAGTTGCTCTGGTGAATGTTATTATGCTATGACTTGACCTTAATACAGGTTTTAAATTTTTTTAATTAGTTCCTATATTTCTATGCCATCCGTCCCGGACAATTTAAATTGGAGGCATACCCCCGTGTTATAAAGTTAAGTATGAACAAAAGGAATCTCCCAACTATTACAAAAGTCTGAGTCAATACTAATTTTCCAATGCACAGGAAACCAAGAGTATCTAACTTTAATTACATGCATAATTGCTCTGACCACTTCCTGAACTGTTGAAGTGAGACCTTTGAAGAGTCTTGAGTTCCTTTCTTTCCATATAAAGTACACCATAGCCACCAAAGCAAGTTTGGATATCCATTTGCTTAAGTTTTTCTGCTAAACTTTCTTACGGCCCAAGCAATCTATTGATTTGATTCTTTTAATTGATTATTCAAATCATAAGTTGATTCAATTATCCGAAGCGAGTTAAAGAGATGGTTTGATTAAGTTGACGAATTTACAAATTCAGTTATGCATCCATAGTTCGTATCGTCTATTTGTCAAGAATAATAAAAGGAAAATGCAGTAAGGCAAATGATCCATTTGATAATGCTGTAATTTTTTTGTTTATTTGTTCTTAATTTTTATTTTTGGTTATCATTTTTTCCTAAAACAGAAATTGAAATTGTGTTTGAAAAATTAATTTTGTTAACAATAACTAATTTTTATTTAATAAAATTAATTTTATTAATTTTTAAAAAATTAATTTTATTAATTTTTAAAAAATTAATTGAATTTAGTAAAGTACATTTTTTGTTAATTAATACTTGAGTAAACTAGTTAGCTAAATAAAATAAAATAAAATATATTAAATTATTTTAGTTATATTATTTATGGAAAATAATTTAATTCAGTAAAGTTAAAATATTTTAAATATAATTTAATTATATTATTTCTTAAAAATAATTTAATAAAAAATTTATTACATATTAATTTAATTAATTAAATTAAATAATTAAATTTATAATTGTTTAATTTAATTTAATTAAATCAATAATGTTATTTATTTTTTAGTTAATTAAATTTAATACTTAAGTTAATAATAATTAATTAATTATATTATATTATATTAATTTAATTTAATCATATTATTTATTAAAAATAATTTTAGTTTAATAAAATATTTTAATAAATTAACTCATTTATATGCAATGCAGTTAAAATAGACAAAGTGTTCAAATTAGAAAAATTTTTATAATAGGAAAAAAAAGGAGAGTGAAAATATCTTTTTTTTTTTTTTTTATTTAGATTTCTCTATTTAAGATTTTATTCTTTTGAAAACTCAAAAAAAATAATAATAAGGACAGATTACAAAGCATGTTTTTATTACTTGTTTCCAGAAATTCGTAAACATAGACAAATAATAATAATAATAATAATAATAAACACAAACGTTGGTTAGTGGAGTCTTAATGTTTCAAAAATTTTTAATTAATTAAATTTTTTATTATTAAATTAAATATTAATTAAAATATTAAAATATTATTAAATAAATATAATTAGGTTCACGAGTTTAATATGATTCACCCAACAACAACCCATTATTAGATAAATATAATTTGGTTCAAGTTGTTTACAACTCAAACCAAATTCCTAATTGTCACTTTTTTTTTTTCAACTGAAATTGTAAATCAATATTAATTACACACTTACTGTTCTTTCGGTTCCACGCTCCCATTGTTTTCAATCATTTCATCAAAACGCAAACCCTCTCTCTCTCTCTCTCACTCTCGTGTTTACTATAGGTCAAAGTTACTTCTTGCTCCAGAATTTCTTTCTGTCGAACGATTGAACTTTGTCCATTAATTTCAAGAAGATCAGTGTAAGTTTCGGATAATACTCTCTCTCTCTCTCTCTCTATTCGCGTGTCCTTCTATTGTGACTCGCAGATTCTGTTCCCAGGGTTTCTTTTTTTTTTTTTTTCGATCGTTTAAATTTTGTCTATCAATTTCAAGGAGTATCACCTTAAGTTTCGGATAATACACGTTTATAATCATGTATAATATGATGTGTACATATTTTGTAAAATGTATTTACATGTGTGTATGTATTTGCACCTTTGTGGGCAATTTGTGATTCTTGCATATATCCTTGAAATTTATGAGTTATAATCATATATTAAGTGTGTGTTTAGAGTGATAAAAGTCAGACAAAATGAGATAAAGTGAGATAAGTTGTGAGTTTGTAATTTATGTAGTAAAATAAATTTTAAAAATTTTTAAATTTCTTTTTTTTTTTTTTTTTTTTTTTGACAAATCAAACAGTACATAAATTAATATGAATGCCATATGTTGAAATTGTTAAGTTTGATGGGAGGTTTTATTGAATTTGAGATGCTTTAGTTGAGATCTGAGTTGAGAATGAAGTTAAGAACTGAGTCTTAGGTTTGGATGATCAAATGTCTTATTTCACATCCAAACACAATTAGAGCATGCTCGAAAGTGAAAAATAATACAAAAAATTATCAAAAATTGAGTTGTTATAGTAATTGATCGTTTTGTGAAATCACAATTTTTTTTACTTTTCTACTCTGCTACATAAATCATTATTACAGTGAGTCCCATTTTTTTTTTATTTTTTTTCTATGTTACAGTTAAAAATTTTATCAAACACACAAAAGTTACCATTTTTCTGCTCTACTATAGTATCAAATTTTACCAAACACTTAAAAGTTACACTCTTTTACTAAAAATTTTACTTTTATTCATTAAACACATCAAAAATTATAATTTACAAAAAAAATATAAAAAATTATCAAAAATTACTTAAAATTACGTCTACCAAACGGTCTCTTAACGACTTAGGATGTGAAAGTTATCTAGAAAGTGTTATTTGAGTTTTACTTTTTGATGTTTGAATGTCACTTTCATAATTCTATATAAAATAAATTTTAATCCTAAATTTTGACTTTGAAAATAATCATTTGGTTCCAAAGACATTTGTAAATTACGATAATCATCCCAAATTTGCATTTCTTTCTATAGTATGTTCGTGTTGTGAAAATGCACTTTTAAAAGGTAAATTCTAAAAATGTGTTTTACTGAGTACTGTCACTTTGCCAAATAAATTGAAATAGATTTTATTTTACAAGTTTCAATTTAACCTTAGAAAAAAAAAAATAAATAAAAAATTCCCAAGTGATCGTAACGGCATTACATAGTTGGCAAGCGAAAAGGGTTTTTATTGGCACTAAGGGGGAATACTCGGAGTACATTTGATTTGTTGATAAATATTAAAAATTTTTAAAAATTTACTAATATACATTAAAAATTTTTAAAAACTTTTAAA
Organism: Pouteria glomerata; assembly: GCA_035590655.1. NCBI lineage: Eukaryota > Viridiplantae > Streptophyta > Magnoliopsida > Ericales > Sapotaceae > Pouteria > Pouteria glomerata. Next base: position 11,729,697 of record JAVXUM010000023.1, read on the forward strand.
AATTATTTACTTTTTATTTTACTGTTTAAATTATAAACTCACAATTTTTTTCACTTTATCCCATTTTATGTTATTTTTTGTTACTTTAAACATACCATACATCAATAGATGAGATCATATTTTTTAATGCAATTTAATATCAGACCCGCTTTACGAAGTAGTTATCTTTAAAGTAGTATTTAGTGCGATAATTTTTGTTAAAAAATTTTAAAAATTTTTAAATATTTACCTCACTATAAACTTATAATTACTAAACACTCTTACTTGGACATGCAGAACACGTACCAGTAAAGCGGTTGCGACTTTGAGTGCTCAAGAATTCAGAAGATAAGGAGCTCACAGCAAAAACAGAAATTATAAATGCATCACCAACTTTGATGGCAGAAGCATTGGCCATTTTAATAGCTGCGGACGATGTTGAATTTCGAAAAAAAAAATCACTATACTAACATATTGTTTATTAGTTGTAAAGTATCCACAGACAATTAATTCTTATAATTAGAAAGTTAAAAATGAATTTAATTTATTGTGAGCTATTTCGTCATGTCATATTTATTGTATTAAAGTAGTGTTTGGAGTGATTAAAAAAAATATATATATATGGTTTGAATTGATTTTAGGTGTTTAACATCTAACAGAGTTTTTTAGAGAAGAATAATGATATTTTTGTACTGTTAAAGTAAAACCGAGAAAACGGTTTCTGAAATCCGTTCTTACGAATTCAAAAAAATTAGTATAAAATAGCGACAATAGTACTCGTTTGAAAGTTTTCAATTCAAAAAATATAATTATCAAAAAAATTTATCCATTTAGTTAATCTTTTTCTAGATTTTTTATTTTTTTAATGAAATATTAAAATTTTTTTAGATAAATTATGAGTTCATAATACATGCAGTGAAATAAATTTTAGAGATTTTTATAAATTTTTAGAATTTTTTTTTTTATTTTTTAACAAACCAAACGCTTCCCAAGAAAGTATCTAAGAATTTAATAAAGGGAACACATGTAAAAAGTAAATACGTATTGAATAGTGGTTGAATTTATGATTAATGATATCGCTGTTAGAATATATATATATATATATAGACAAATATTTATGTGATTGAATCCAAATTGATCGTATCCCACCACAAATAAAAAATAAAAAATAAAAAATGAGTTCACTAATTTATTTATTGATGATAATAAATAAAAGAAAAAAGATAATTAATATTGTCACGTAATTAAGAAAATCTTTTCACGATCACGAGTTACGGAACTCATAACAAATTTAATTGCACTATATATCGTAAGAATTATTTAAATTTTAAACTTAAGAAGTGCTAAATTTAAAAAAAAAAAAAAAAAAAAAAAAGATTAGAGATTCTTAAAGAATAAAGCCTCCAAGTCCACCAAGTATCAAGCCTCCAATCCCAACCTAGTTTTTGTTGAGTTTGGGTATTTGCTTTGTTTATAAAGAAAAATAATTATTGGTTGCCTCGATTCAGTGTACCTTTTGGGCTGCTTTTTCAACCGGTTAGGACATTTGGCCCGTTCAGGCAACATAGTGAACAGGCGATGTGAAATGTTAGGGTATATGTATTAATAATCCTGATCCAGTTTTTGTTAGGTTTGGGTGCTTGCTTTTTTCATCCAAAAAAAAAAAAAAAAAGAAAGAAGTATCAAGCTTAACGTAATTCAAGATTGTTTGGGTAACTAGTACAAATATAAAAATAAAAAAATATATATCTAACTTTTGAGAATCAGGAATTTACGCATACGTAGAATCAAGTTTTTGTCATATAATCATAAAGAAACAGAACGTTGCTCCGTCGAGCACAATTACCGAAAATTTTTAACAAATTAAATTATTTAAAAGCGCCCCTTCACCCGACCCATCCATCGGATCGACCCAAAAAAAGAAAGAAAAAACGTTAAACAAAAAGAAGGATAAATTAAAAAAACACATGTACAATTTGTTTGGCTTACTGTCAACGTCTGATAATCTTTGAAAATCCTTAAAATTAATTTATTTTTTATTTCACCACACGAATTTCAAACCTACAACTTATTTCATTTTATCTTATTTTTTATCACTTCAATCATAATCTTACTTACATTTCCAAAACTCTCTTAAAAAAAGGTTCAGTAAAAATGTAATTAGAATTGAAACACAAATAATTTGCACACGTGGCATAAAAAGCTATATTAAAAATAAAGAAATCGAAGTAACAAATTAGTTAGTGCTCTTATTCCCCTAGTATCCTTCACAGCCTATGTATCTTTTGACCTAGATTTGGTTGTAAAAATTGGAATACCTCCAGAGATCACTTCTCTGGTAAAAAAAAAAAAAAAAAATTTCCGACACAAAGCCCGCACGCACATTACTGGTCCAGCAATAGCAAATAACATTGCACCATACCGGGTTGCCGTGAATTAGCAAGCCTCAATTTTTTTCCCAATCACACCAAATACAACCTTTGCATGCGAAACAACAGAGATGGCCAAACAGAAAAAAGCAACTGCCCAATAGAAGAGCCTACGCACCGTTTAGTGAACTAATTTTTAGCATAAATCAACTAATTTTTACTTATTAGATTTTGGTAAAATACCAATTTTTATCACTTTTCTACCCAACTACAACTCAACTTAAAAGTTACCAAAATTTTTACTAAATACATAAAAAATTGCCAAAAATTTACCACACACACAAAAATTATCAAAAATTACTGAAAAATACTAAAAATTGAAGTTCTAAACGGTCTAGTGCTCTAATTCACTCACGGAGCACTGAACTAAGCAAATGAAACTAGCCAACTTGAGTTAAGTGATTAAATTAGACTCCATTAAACTTAAGGAGCCTTTAAAAAAAAAAAAAAAAAAGGAGAGGGGAAACAAACAACAGGAGTTGGGTATTCAAAAAAAAATTACAGTTGCAAAAGGCCTGGACCCTCCCTTTTAGTGCAGAACATTCAAAAGCCTAAAAGTGAGTTACCTAGTGATGCAAGCCATAACGAAGATTGGTATCTCCATAAGAACTATTGTTGCAGTCAACAAACAATCACCACTCATCCCATATGTTTATGAAGTCATTCCACATTGCTGCTGCAATAGAGTCCCGCAAGGAAGCTGCAGTCTGCTCTTGAATTGGGGAAGGCAGCACATCTGGTTGCTCGTCGAAATCAGGCAATCCTTCAACCGTACTGCCTTCAGCAGCAACAAACAACCAATCGTTTCTTTCCTCGCGCCGGATGTGGTTATGCAGAACACACGCGGCTATAACAATGTCCCTTTGGATATGGAAAGCATATTGCGGGGCCACTTTGAGAATGGGAAATCGTGCTTTCAATACTTCAAAAGACTTCTGGATGGCATTTCTCAAGGATGAGTGCCGGTGATTAAATAGCTCCTTTGCATTTCTTGGTAGCAGATTAGCACCCCTGTATTCATGAAGATGGTACCGAACACCTTGATATGGGGCAATAAATCCTTCCATATTTGAGTAACCAGCATCAACAAGATAGTACTTCCCTGAAATATAAGAACAAATAACAAATTGCCTATGTAAAGTTAATAAACGTGTTTATGAGATGCAAATATCACCAAAGTAAACAAATAAGCAGCTTCTAAATCTAGCGGCAGTATTAGATAACAACCTTCAGGAAGTTGAGGAAACTTCTGATCAGGATCGTCAAGGACTGCTCTTAATACTCGGGAATCAGAAACTGAACCTTCCCATCCAGGATAAATGAATATAAACTGCAAGTCAAAGGTGCAAGCAGCCAAAACATTTTGTGATAGAACACCTTTCTTATTACGAAACCGAGATTGATCTTTGGCCGGCACATGTGCAAGGAGATGCATACCATCTATCACTCCAATGCAATCCTGTGTAAGGATTAACGTGAATAAAATGACATGAAGTAGATAAAAAGGCAAAGATAAGTGTTTCGACATAAACCTTGAAATATGGGTAAAATCTGTTACTACTAAGGATTTCTGGAGGAGTTGAGAGTGGTGAAGGTTGTAGGAATTCACGCGACAATGACTTTATTGCCTTCAACACATTATTGAAGTGCCTACTTATTGTCTCGCCTGAATGCTGAAAGCGCTCTTGAATCACTCTGTTGCGTTCATTGTGTCCAACAATGTTCATGAAAATAGCCAGCTGCTCCTCTATCACAACTCCAGCTGTATCACGTAGCATGCCTTTCTGTCGAAGAGTGTCACATAACTTTAGGAAAACATGTTTATCCATCCTAAGCAATTCACGGCACACATCATCTGGACCATTTAATACTTCAGTCAAAAACCCAGTTCCACTAGGTGACACACTGCGACGAGGTTGCTTAGTTATGCCATTGTAATAATAGTAACCAGCAGCTGCTGCAACTAATTCCATCTCATCCAATTCTAGGTCAAAATCATCCATGCCAGCTGATAAATCTGTAGAAACATAATTAAATACAACAAATATAACAGAACATGCTTACTCGATGATATACAATGCGAAATGCTAAAAAGGAGACCCAATCACGTCTTAAGAGTTTTCAAGCACAAGGAATAATAAACTGAGATACAAAAGCTAATGGTGTTATCATTCATTGAACCATAACTATCACAATCATCAACCATTCTACTGAAACTAAGTACAAATGTTAGTCTCACAGAAGTCTATTGTGATCACAGACTATATCATATTTGAAACCCAAAAACAAAAGGAATAAAATTCATTTGAGTCACTTAGACTATTGAACTCGAGGAAGCACTAAACTTTCCCTGCAACCATGTCAATCGCCTCTCGCTCTTAAGAGCAATGAAAGTTTCTCTGGCACTTGGGCTCTCAAATAAATCCAGTGCAAAAAAGTAGAGGCGCTGATCAACACCTTGCATTTCATCCAATACTTTTATGCACTTGCTTATGGAAAATCGGTCCTCATTCTTCATAATTGCAGTTGCCCTCATCTTTGAAGCAGCTGCTATTTCTAGCATGGCATCAACTATAGCATCCCCAGTAGCCTTACGACTTCTCTTGCGACGGCCTGAAGGCGTCGTAGACTGACGCTTATTGTGCCCATCTATCACATTCACATCCTCTCCTGAGCCTGAAGACACATCCTCATCCACGAAAGTAGGATCCACAGACATCCTTGAAGTTTCAAGACATAGCAACAACTGGGTAATTTTGGTTCCAACTGTCTTCATTTCAAAATAGCAGTAAAGCCCATAATCATTCCAAATATTATCAAAGCAAAATTTTCATCCGACATTAACTTACGCGGGCAAAAACAAAGAAAAGAAAATGCAAGTAGAATACATATATGCACAAATACATACGTTTGTGTGTGTGTGTGTGTGTAAGAGAATATGATACAATCAGTCTCGTTCAACATTTAAAGATCCAAAAACTGACAAATCATAACACAAAAGCTATCCCACAATAGAGAAAACAAAAACAATTATGTTGCAAAGTTCCTTGAATAAATATAAGAAACCATCAAGAGATTAAAAGTATTGCAAAATTCTTGCTCACTTGGCAAGTTCAAATGTTTTAACCGCATTTCGTCTACAACTACAAAGATTGAAAGCGTTAGGATAAGCTCTCAGCATGTGAGGGAAGAAACAATTCTGTAACACGTAGCAGTGCCATTAATAAAATCACATCAAAGGGAGGACCAAAATTTATATAAAATGCATAAAAAATTATTGACAAATAAATACCCTGGATATCCAAGTTTATACATATTTAAATATATTACTCGGCCCCGGGGGGGATAAAACAGAAGAATTCTTTTGAAGAAAGCACAGGTGACTGATATCAAATGTACAAATGTACAAAACACTCGAGAACAATAAGGAGAGATCTAGGAACCAGAGTCTCGATGAGCTTTATTCTTTTAAGGCATTGTCTTTACATGCTTCCCATAATACAGCAGCAATAGAAAATATAAAGTAATGAGAACCAATTGAGGAAAACCTAATTCTCCATGAACATTGATTATGAGTTTATCCATTTACACAAACTAGCAGTTCCTTCCACAAAATATAAGGTGCTTGAGGGAAGGGGGCAATGAACTTCTTCACCAGCATTGATCCTGATCAAATTTCTGGTATAACTCTGGCTACACCAATAAATGAATATATATATATATATAATGGAATCGCTCTGATCCTTCTTCTTACATTTTCATTCCTCTTTGCCAGATCCTAAAATTAGCTTTTCCCTTTTAAATATTTTGTACATAAAATGTTACATATATTTATGAATTCTTCATCAACGGATTTTGAACATAATGCAGACTATGATTGCTGATTTCCACTTCTTTTTCAACATACACCATAAAAGAAAATAAATATTTTTTTTTTTGTCTTCATACAAGGTATAAATAAATGTAACTAATTTTCTCATCATGCCCCTGGCACTTCCATGTCATATTTCCCAAGATTGCCATGCTGAATGCCTATCGTGTGTCATATCTCAGTCGTGTCTATATCCGTTATGAGTCTTCCCGCTTCCTACTAATTATCTGACTTGTGGTAATAAAGAGCCCTATAACCCGACATTAAAAAAGGATCCTTAAGCCATATGGCAAAGTAGCAAAAAAAGGTCACAAAGCCAACCTAACACACCGCGTTTCATTTTAGGATTCCCATATACATAGTTAAAGCTTACCCACAAAAAGAAATATCTCCCCCGAGAGAGAGAGAGAGAGAGAGACCCATCATCAGGAAGTTGCAAGCAAGCAGTAATAAAGCCTAAGTTATATTAATTTGAATCAGTTGCGCTCCAGTTGTTTCAACACCAGAGAGCCACTTGAACAACCAGGCTTCACCAATTACTTTCTGGTTAAAAGGTTGACAGGAAGTTAGAAGCAAAGGTAAAAAAAAAAAAAAAAAAAAAAGATTGATAACCAATAGACCACAAACAAACTAAAAATGTTCAAATGTTAATATTCCATCGATAATATTTGAACCGATTTCCATATTTTGTCATTTTTCTTATATACAGAAAAATGAACAATTGTTCAACAACAGCAGCAACACAACTAGCACCAGATTGATTCACCAATAACCCTACTGTTGACTTTAATATACTAGTGTGTGTGTGTATATATATATATGTAAAGCACTTCACTTTGTTCAAAATCATAATCGCATCAATAAATATTACACAAACACACAACCTTTTACGCGTGTGCGTGTGCGTGTGCGTGTGTGTATAGAGAAAGTATCAGAGAGATACCTGAAGAGAAAAAAGGATAGTGATGGTGGAACAAAGGCAAAGGAAAACTTTGAAACCCTAACAACAACAGAGACTGAGAGAAACCATCGGTCCCTTCTTCAGTGCTGATGGCGATTCGACCAATCAAAACATTCACGTTGGAGCCCTAACCTTTGTCTATTAATTTATTTACAGGGGCAGTAAATAACTGATCCGGTTCACAACAATTGCGCAGCTTCCCCCGAACCGGACGTTTGCGAGTTTGGTAAAATGAGGCTTGTTTGGTACGGAGAGAGGGAAAGTAAAAGTTTTTTTTTGGCTGAGTTTGATAATTATCAATTACTCAGTTTTTCTTTTTATCTTTTTTTTTTTAAATGATTAAATTTATTTTTTTATATTTTAAATTTCTTTAAAAATATAAAGGATAAAACTATCAAATTAATAAAAAATTAAAAAATTAACTATTAAAAAATTAAAATTTTCCCCTTCGCAAACATAAAAAATACTAGTTATTTTTCTTCTCAAATTATGCCTTAAGCTAAGGTCGTGTAGGTTGAAGATTACATTTACTGTATTTTTATTTATATTTATAAATATTTAAAAGTTAAACAAAAAATGTATTTTATGAATTTTCTAATCAGAAAGCATAAATAAAAAATAATATTTTCACTCTCATTTTTTTATAAATAGTTTGTTTATTTTCGTTTAATCATGTTAAAAAAATTATTTTATTCAAATATTTTATTAAACTAAAATTATTTTAATAAATAATAATATATTATGATTATTTATTTTATTAAAATTAAATTATAATTTATGATTAAAATGATTTATTTTATTAAGATAAAGTTAATTTTATGTAAATAATACATAATTAAAAAGCATTAAAAGAAAATAAAAAAAGTTACAAATTAGTAGGTAGTTAAATGGTATTTAAGGTAGATAGAAATATAAATAAGTGAAATTATATAATTATGTGGCAGTTACAAAAATTACTTTTTAATACCATTCAAATATAGGTAGTTATAGGAACTTAAAGAATATTATAGGAAAAAAAAAAGCTTCATAAAAAAAAATTAATTCATAAAAAAGAAGTTTCATCAAACCTTGATATTTACCCTATAGTAGTATAGATATAACCTATAAATAATACTGCAAAAAGTATAATGCTAGAGGTCCAATCAATGATAATTGACAAGGAGCTTTTTAATGCCTAAGGCTTGGTTTGAAAAGTAAAAAAAATTAACTTTTTAATAATTAGTTAATAGTTACTTATTAAAAAACTATTTTTTTTGGCATTTAGAAAGGTAAAAAAATTAATTTTTTTAACTTTTCGTTGATTTGTTATTTTTATCATTCATAATTGAAAAAAAATTAAAATATAAAAAGATAATTTTAATTATTTTAAAAAAAATAAAAAAATTAAATAGTCAAAAGCTGAATAGGGAATTGCTTCCTAAATCAAGCCTGAGTGAGTGGTGATTTCCATTATGGACAAAGAAGAGAACAAAAGAAAATCAGAAGCTTGTAATTTAGAGCATACCTTAAATATATAGGTTGTGATCATTCGTATCTATATCTATTATCTATCTAAATATCTATCTATCTATATCTATATCTATCTATATTATCTATCTATCTATTTATTTATCTATCTATATTATAATATGAAAATAATGTAGTTTCTCTCTCCACTTCTCATTCACTTTGATCTTACGTGGCATCAGGGACGGACCCAGAGTTTTAATTGAGGGGGGCACCGAAGATCTAAAAAAATAACGAGTTATATCGAGATTAAGAGTAAGATAAAAATTACGTTACTTTTAGGAAAAGAGAAAATTATCCTTAAACATTAAAGTAATAAATATATTTTTCTTAATTGACCAATTTAAGAGCATTTGAGATTTAATAAAAATGTTTCTCGTCACTAAAAAAAAATAATTATTATTAATTTTATTATTTATAAAATTTATTATTACGTTGTATGTTATATTTATTGATATTATGCTTAAAAGTATTCATTAGTGTAGTAAAAAAATGTAC
>JAVXUM010000023.1:11750240-11763873 GCA_035590655.1 Pouteria glomerata
AGGACGAGTATGTGACCCTTGCTCTAATGTTTTTTTTTAATTTCATTTCATTTAATTTAATAATTAATTTAATTTAATTTAATGATTATTAAGTTATTTTAAGTAAAAAATTGTAAATAAATTAAAATATTTATAATTTAATTTATATAAAATATATTTTACTAAATAATTTTAATAAATGATTAAAATTAAAATAATTAATTTGAAAATAAATTAATTTAGTTTATTAATCAATCTAATTTAATTATTTATTTAACATAAAATATATTTTATTAAATTATTTCTTTTTCTACAATTGTATTTACTTTTGTACGTATTGGTGGTCAGGTGTGTATGTGGCCCTTGCTCTAATGTTTTTTCTTTTAATTATTATTATTACTACTATTTATATGATGAAACAAAAATAAATAAAACGTCAAATTTTATAAAATCTTTGTAACAAAAGAAAAATAGAGTGAAAGTAATTTTTCTTTTTTTGTTTATTTTTTTATCAATTAATAAAATTAAAAAATATAGATAGAAAAGTATAAAATAGAAATATTATCAAGTGTGAGCATACTGTTTAAATTCAAAATAATAATAGTAAATTCAAAATAATTTAAATTTATAATTACTACTACTTATTTGATGAAACAAAAATAAACAAATTGATTTTATCAATTTTAACTTTGGAGAAGTTTGCCCAGGCAAGTCCCGCAAATTGATTTTTCGTCTTTTAGGGTTGAATCTGTTTTGGCCATTGACCACGTAGAAGGGCAAGATGCCAGTAACGCAGAATGACTTTGCGGGTCTCGCCGAGGGGTAAAACGCAGGATGAGTCTGCGGTTCTAAAATCCACCCGCACTCTCGCGAATTGATTTTGTGTTTTCTGAATTACATTACAGACACGCAAATTGATATTGCGATTTCAAAATTGTAAATTCATCACACGGTTTCATTAACCGTATTCTTTCAAATATTAAAATTTTTACTATAAGTCGGCAAAATTTACATAAAACTATGTATAACAAAAAAAAAACCGAAATTGTAGGGGCGAGGGTCCTTTCCCCTCGTTTACGTCCCGCAAACAAACGCGCTCTTTGAGTAATTGTATTCTTTAAAAAATCTTTTACCGATCAAACTAGCACTTGCAATTGCCGTAAAAAAAACAATTTTATATTATATTTTCTATGTTTTGCCCGGAGTATTTTCGTCGTTTCCGCCAATAGGTTTGTGCTGTGGAGGGGTTGCCATCGTTCACCCAGTTAACAACCATTTTGATTGAAATTGAAGCGAATTCTTTATCCGTTCGTCTTGGTATCGATCTATTTGCAACCGACGACACTAGATCTCTTGGTGTGTGTATATACACACGGAGAGAGATAGAGAGAGAGGGGGGGGGGATTGTGGTAGTAGTAGTGGTCAGTGGTTGGGGGTGAAGATGGAGAGGATGAACCAGGCATTTGAGAAGGTAAAGATTATGGTGGGGATGGAGGTGGACGATGAAACCCCACCTGAAGACGAGAGCTCTTTCGCCTTTATGGACGACTTCAACCGTAACTGCACATTGTCCACCAAACAGGTACTCTCTCTCTCTCTCTCTCTCGCTCTCTCTGTCATATGTGCATTACTTTCTTCAATTTGTCATTGTTTTGTTCTCTTTCCTTTCTTGCTATAGTTTGTGACCCTGATCTCGAACTACTTGATAAATGTTGCTTATTTTATGTGGTGATTGTGCAATACTTATTAAAGCCAAGACAAGTTTTAGGTTTTTGGAAGACACCAAGAATGTGTCTCTGCTGCAATTTTAGTTGCTTCTTGAAATTTTGTAAATTATCTTGATCGTCTTGTTGATGGTTAGTCTTCCAAAATGGGACTGACTTTGTTCACTGTTTCTTGAGACAAAACCATGTGTAGTGGCTAAGACAGCGAAGTTCCTTTGCAAAACTTGATATGCGGTTGGTTGCTTTAATTGTGTCAGTTAATAACATTATCAGAAACTGATTTTTTCTTTTTTTGTGTAGCCATTTTAATGTTACTAACCTTTACTTGGGTTTCCATTATTTATCACTAACTTTATTCTTGATGAACAATCCTAACCAATCCCAATTTTATGCTTGTAAAATGGTGCGATATCATTTTTAAGTGATGTTGTATACAAAGATTGGCCATCCTTGAAGTTTGACTCAATTTGAATTCTTCATTTCTGCCCTCTTTGTAGTGCTCTATGGTGGAGAAACTAAATTAGTGAAGTATAGTGGATATTACATGTAACTGTTTGTTGCAATATATGAGTTTAGTCATGTCTCATGCTCCATGAAGGTATCTTCTGTTTGAGAATCCCGTAACCTAGATAGTTGATTCTAAAAACAACTGTCTCTGAAACTTAAATTGTTTAGTGAAGGCACGTGATGTGATGGATGCAAATGTTCTAGTGGATTGAGAATAATGCCAAAAAAAAAAAAAGGAAAAACTTGGTTAAGAGTGCTTATCTGAAGCATATTTGATACGGAGCCTTTCTAAAGGGGTATGGAACCGGATTTAGATTTTTGTATGAGTAGAGACTATGTCAGTAAAGTTTGAGATCGTTGTGCATACTGGGCATTTTCTTAATGCCCCTTTTACTTTTCTTTTTCTATTAATAAAATTTTTATTCATAAAAAAATATATATAGTCTTCCAAATACCCTGCATACATGTAGAATTTTTTGGGAAAGATGCTCAAAGAAACCAAGCAAAAACAAAAGGATGAGAGTTATGAGGGAATCAACAAAAAGAAATCCTAGGTTCCTATGTGTAACATGCCAAATAGAAGAGTTATATATAAATATGAAAAAGAGAATAATGCTCATATAAGCATTGACAAGAAAGAATCCCTTGTCTTTCCTTGGCAATTGAGAAGCAATTCTGTATAAAGTTTGAGAACCAATTTAGAATATTAAATTCCCATCTGCCCTAGTTGTTATTAGAAGTTGGTGATGAATGTAATTCATTTATAGTTGGAAAATAAAACAAAAAATATCGAGACACAACTTGTTCCTTATATGTATATGTATTAGATTAAGGATCATTGAATATCATAAGTTGCTTCAAACATTCAGTTTCCTTGTGGAAAAAAAGCAAGTAGAAGAACGTAAAATTAGAATTAAGTTGTATTTCTTATTTGGATAACAAGTATTGTTTTGGCTACAACAACTTATACAAGTTTTAGGTCCTGTGAAAATTTAAATAAAAAATTATAAAAGGCCACCAGGGTTGGATGAAGAATTGGTCTATTCGGAAGATGTAAGATATTTGATAAGAGCCACATGAAGGGACTAAAACTGCAGTTATAAACCAGGGGAAGGCATATTTGTTGTTTACCATGAACTGGGTGGTTTCAAAGGACTATTGTCAACCTTGTAAAAGATCTGAAACTTTTACAGTCATTTAAGTTGCTACTAGAAGATTTTCGATGCATCCTTCTCTCATTGCTGATCAGGGAAAAAAAAAGATTTTCAATGCATCCTAAGAATGAAAATTAGATGCCATAGGTTATTTTACTTGATTGAGTGGGCCAAAAAGCTCAATTAATTGAATACATGCTAAAAAATTAAGTTGCAGGACGGGACTAAAATATCGTTTCGGTGAGGGGTGTTTCGGTTAGCTAAAAAATGGAAGCATTTTGGAGACATGATGGAAACAGAGAAAAAAAATAGAAACATAAGGAAACATTTGAAGACAAAAACTAAATCTCATCCGTTTATATTTTTTAAAACTAATGTATAAGCAATTCAACATGTTTAAGGGGTATAAATTCATTGGGCTAGAGAAATTATAATAAAATTGCATGGTGCTTTCATTGTTGTTTCAAACATGATATGCCACTTCTAGTCCTTATTTTATGACAACAATTTTTTCCTAAAGAAAATTAACTTTTTTTTTTTTACTAATAGTTACCATTAAGTAAAAAGCTAACTTTTTATGCATTTGGAAAAGTTATTAACTTTTGATGCAAAAGTCAAATTTTTGTAGTGTAAAAATGTGTTTGGTAACTAAAAACAATTACCTCCTTTTTTTTTTTTTTTTACCAAAAGTTGATAATTTGGTAAAAGCTAACTTTTTATGTATTTGGCAAAATTAGCAACTTTTGGTGTAATTTTTTTTTGTTGGTTACCAAACATGAACATGTCAAGTGTTTGTTGGCCCCTACCTTACTTTGTAACATTATCCAATTCCACATACTATGTTATTCTTAGTTGGCCCTAAAATCACATAGTTTTCCTTTCAATAACATATCTATCACAATTATACAAATACTATTAAAATACTATAGTTAAATTATATATGCATAACAAAAATTATTAACAATTAGAATGTTTATTTTATTATGAGGGTGAAGTCATTTATTTGGCGTGAAAATGAGCATTTACTTTATTTGAAACAAATCATAAAGATGCATATATATTTTTATAAGTAAAACAAATCATAAAGGTGCATATATATTTTCATAAGTAAATTTCAAATTTTACAACCTATTGACTATAGTTAGTTTAACTATTATAATTCAAATAATTAATAGAGTATACGATATAAGCATTTTCCTACTTAATAATATAATATCTAAATTATTTCCATGGAAATTGTGGAGTTTGGCTGAAACATACCATTATTGAATCATTTTAGATGAAATTATGGAATTTCGATGTGTACATTTTGTTTTGGAACTGTAAGATTGTTTCATTGCTACCTGAGGCCACAGGTTTGAACCTTGAAAATAGTGTCTTTGTAAGCATGAATAAGATTTTGTACCTTTCAAACTCCCAAGATCCTGCAATGCAGGAGTCTCGTGCATTAGGTTACCCTTTGCCTTTTGTTTTGGAATTGAAATGTTTTGGTCTGTTAGAATAGGAAATATTTTTATTTCTATATTTGCCGTCACTTAGGATCTTTTATTATTAGAAACATATTATGTAACAGTTGGCATCCAACATTATAAATACAAGGTTAATGGTCTGGTAATGGATCACTTGACCTTTTCGATATTTTTCTGGTTATGTATCCCTATTTTCAACTTAGTATCAGAGCCTTCTAAAAAAAAAAAAAACCCCAGTTTCTGTTCATACTTGATGCTGACCTCCACTCATCGTTGATGCTGACCCACATAAAACGCAACGTTGGTGTCTTCCGATGAGTGTTGCGAAGCCTCGTTGAAACTTGGACCTGACCTCATCGCTCGTTCGATCTCATCTCTTGCCTGTTGCTCGCCGCATGATCTAGTTGCTTGTCGAGCTTCATTCGTTGTTTCTCGCTGAAGTCGAGCAACGTTCGTTGGTCCTTTTTGTAGCTGCTTGATGTTTGACTTCTGTTGAAGCTGCTCGATTGTCTCTTGTTACTTCTCACTGACAATGATAGTTTTGCTTGTTTTCGCTTGTCCTCTCTATAGCCGAACGACGTTCATCGGCCCTTTGCTATCGCGAAGGCCCGTTGTTGGTTTCGCACTAGTCGTTTTCATCTTTGAAGATGTCCTTTCTGATGATCCGCGTTAATGCTTCTTCTTGATGTTTATTCTTCAACACTGCTGCTACTTGTTGCTAAGCTTCAAATCAAGTTTTGGTACAGTTCTTTTTTGTGTTGATCTCTGGTCCTTAATTTTGCTTATGGTTGAAGGGAAAGTTTTTGTTGGTGAACCGAGATCAATATTAATTAAAGATGAAGATATTCCTCACTCCATTACTTCTACTTCTAAAAAATTGAATAATCTAAATTATTTGGTTTGGGTTCATGTGGTAAAGGTTTATTCTCGTGAGAAGAAAAAAAATTGAAATTCCTTACTGATCTTCCACCTAAACCAGATGATAGTATGTATACTAATTGGCTTAGTGAGGACTCTGTGGTCATGGGATGGTTATGGCATTGTCTTGAACCCCAAATTGCTACTACAACGGAATTTTGTGACTCTTCTAAGAACTTTTCGGATTCTCTTGCTGGTTCTTTCTCTTAGCAAAGTAATGTTTCACGGGTATTTGAATTGTATGAGCAACTCTTTACAACTAAACAATCTGGCCATCCTCTTTCATAATATTACAGTGTTCTTGAAAACCTATGGGATTAGTTGTTGCAGCATAGACCCTTTACTACAGATCTTAAGCAACAAAAGCAGCATTGGGAAGATTTTATGATTGCCTTTCTACTCTCTAGACTTGATTCAAATTTGTGTGGTTTCAAAGACCAAATTTTTGCAAGTGAGACCCTGCCTATTGCTGCAAATGCCTATTCTCGCTTGTTACGATCATCCTTAGGCCATCATACACCTGTTCAGACTTCTACTTCAAAAACCTCTGCCTTGATCTCCAATGATAATGCTCAAGGATCTTTTCATGGTAATATGAGAGGACGTGGTGGTCGTTCTTTACAGGGGCGAGGAGATCGAAAATGTACTCACTGTGGTCATACCAATCATATCGAAGAAAGTCAGATCAAGCTCACCATGTGTTAGATAGTTCTACTTTTGTGACATATTCTCAGTCGATGCCAGTTGCTTTTGAGCCTTCTGTATCCAACACACAAAATGACCTTATCACCTAGCTTAGTGAACTACAGCAAACCATTCAGACATCTCATTCCTTTACTTCTATTGCTACATTAGCAAATTCAAGTAATATGGCTTTTACTATGTCCACTCCTTTTTCTTGGGTCATTGATTCTGGTGCAAACTCTCATATTTCTAGTAAATCTTCCTTCTTCTCTTATTTAAATTCTATTAATCATCATGTTGTTTTAGTTAATGGATCATCTCATCCTATATAAGGGCAAAGACTTCTTTCTCCTCATTCTTCTATCCATTTGCCTCATAACTTTTGTCCCTAACTTTCCATTCAATTTATTATTCGTTAGTCAATTGACTAAATCACTACATTATTCTGTAACATTTTCTCCCATCTCGTGTGTTTTAGGTTATGAAGCACGAGTACGGATACGGAATATGACAATTTTCAAAAAATGAGGATACGAATACGCCGAAGATACGACAAAATATATATATATATTTATTTAAAATATTTTGAAGATTGCATCTATATACTATCAAAAATTATATAAATAACAATTATATAGCATAAAAATACTATTCAATCCATAAATTAACAGAATATATATTATATATTAAGTTATATTTTAATTATTTACAGTTTGACCCCTAATTAAATTTTATCATATCAATTTATCCTTGAATAAAATTTGAAATATTACATTGACCCCTGCCGTATCCTTCTTGTATCCATCCCGTATTCCTTCCGTATCCCAGCTGTATCCTAACCGTATTTTATCCAAAATTAAAAATAAAAAATTAGGATACTCCACATAGCGTATTCGATACGTATCCAGTCATATCCTAGCCGTATCCGTATATCCGATACGAGTGTGACACATAATTTGAAGTATCCGTGCTTCATAGGTTTCAGGACTTTAAGACGAAGACGATGATTGGTTTAGGGCATGAGAAATGTGGGCTTTACTACGTGGATTCTACTACCTTTTCTACCACTACTTCTTCTATTGTGAGTGCTATAGTTTCTCTTCTTCAGTGGGATTTTTGCCTTGAGCATCTATCTTGAAATAAATTGAAGTCTATTATTTCCAATTTGGGTCATGTATCGAGTCTATAATGTGAGGTTTGCCAACTTGGTAAGTACCACTGTAGTTCTTTTTTCCAGTCATGGTGTCAGTCATCAAGCAGAAACTTTTGATTTAGTCCATATAGACATATGGGGCCCCTCTTGTAGTACTAGTATTAATATGGTTATCCATGCTTTGTTATTTTTGTTGACGATCATTTTTGCATGACTTGGTTATTTTTGATAAAAAAGCGTTCTGACTTACCTTATATTGCAACTCACTTTTACAATGAGATTTTTACCCAATTTTGCAAATGCATCAAAATCTTTTGATCCGATAATGTTTGGAATACATGCACTTTGTTATAGGTTCTTTTTGTATTGATTGGGGGATTATTTATCAGATTACTTGTATTGATACCTCACAACAAAATGGTGTTGTTGAGCGTAAATATCGTCATTTATTTGATGTTACTCGTACTATGATGTTCAATATGCAAGTGCCAAAACCTTTTTGGGTAGATGCTATCCTTATTGCCCATTCTCTTATTAATCATATGCCATCTATTGTGTTGGGTAACAAGTTTTTATTTTTCATTTTGTATCCTGCTGGTAATTCCTTTTCTCTTACTCCAAAAGTTTTTAGTTGTGTTGTCTTTGTTCATATTCTTGATCTTGGTTTAGATGAGTTGTCTCATTGTTCTCGAAAATGCATTTTTTGCTGGTAATTCATTTTCTCTTACTCCTAAAGTTTTTAGTTGTGTTGTCTTTGTTCATATTCTTGATCTTGGTTTAGATAAGTTGTCTCATTGTTCTTGAAAATGCATTTTTTAGGGTATTTTCGTACACAGAAAGGGTACCGTTGTTATCACTCATCTTCTCATCGGTATTTTGTAAGTGCTGATGTTATCTTTTTTGAGTCCACTGCCTTCTTCTCCACTTTTGGGACTCAATTATCTCGTGATTTTGTTTTTAGCACTCAGGGGAAGTCTTATCCTCATTCTTGTGAAGGGGAGACTGGTCCTACTTTATCTCTTTGTCAATCTTCTTTGCAAGAATATCAGCAAAGTGAAAACAGTCAAGTTGTTCTCTTACAAGTGTGCTAACGAACTCAAGAGAGAACGGTTGTTTCTTATGGCCCATCTAATTCGTCCAATTTATTTGAGGATCCAACCCCTGCTCTTTCTACCTCTGACGATGATTTACCCATTGCTTTACGTAGAGGTAGGCATAATGCACCCAACATTCCATTGTTAAATTTGTGTCCCATCATTGTATTCCTCCTTGTTTGCATTCTTTTGTTTGTGCTTTGTCCTTTGCTTCTCTTCCAGTCTCATTCTAAGCTGCATTATCTTCTTCTGAATGGAAGCATGCTATGGATGAGGAGATGTAGGCACTTTATCAGAATCATACTTGCGAGATGATACCATTACTTTCTTGAAAGCAAATGGTGGGATGTCATTAGGTTTATAATGTGAAGTATCTTGATGGTTCTGTCGAGAGACTCAAAATATGCCTTGTTGCTAAAGGCTATACTCAGACTTGTAGAGTTGAGTATTTGGAGACCCTTTCACTAGTTGCTCGTTTGAACTCTATTCGCATACTTTTTGTTGTAGCTGTGAGTCGTTCTTAGTCTTTTTACTGTCTGGACATTAAAAACGCATTTTTCCATGGTGAGCTTCAAGAGGAGCTTTACATGAAGCAATCTCTTGGCTATGTTATTCTTGGGAGTGAACACTTAGTTTGCAAACTACGTTGGGCCTTATATGGTCTAAAGCAATCTCCTCGTGCTTGGTTTGATTGCTTTAGTGATGTTCTGCTGAAGTAAGGTTTGAAGCGCTCTAATTTAGATCATTCTATTTTCACTCAACACTCTTCTTTTGGTTCCATTAGTTTGATTGTGTGTGTTGACGACATCATTATCTCTGGGGATAACATCTTAGGTATTGTTGATTTGAAGTCTCATTTAAGTTAATATTTCCATACTAAAGGGTGCTCTTCGCTATTTCCTTGGCATAGGAATAGCATGATATCGTGTAAGATTTACTCTTTTACAGTGCAAGTATGTATTGGATCTTTTATTTGAAACTAGTTTACCATTTGAAACTAGTTTACCAAATTCCCATCTTGCTGACACTCCTATAGATACATCTGTCAAACTTGATGCCACTACTGGTACACCTTTGTCTGATGTTGATCGTTATTGACGCTTGGTTGATAAGTTGATCTATCTTACAATTACTCGTTTTGATATTACTTATGTTGTGGGTGTTGTTAGTTAATTTATGCATGCTCCTCGTTCGTCATACTTTGGAATAATTAATTTCGACCTAGCTAAACATGGATGACCCAGGCGAAGATGCCATTAAAGAGGAGGAGAGAAGAGCTATAAAAGTCATGCTCCTGAGGACAATCACGATCAAGATAATAAAGGCCATCTTTCTCATGCCCTGAACCAATCGTCCTCTTTGTTGTGAGGTCTTGTAAGACATAAGAAGTAGGAAAGATGGTTATTGAACAATTTAATAAATTGGTTGGCTGACTAACAGAAAGTAAATTAAAAGGAAATTGAGGTACATAAAGATTAGAAGGGAGGTTAAGAGATGATAAGGGGCTAAGCGTCCCTCTACCAGACATAGGATGAGAAGAATCATCAGCTAACACAATATTATGATGAATGTTATTAACGGTAAAGGATAAGGAAGAATTACTAGACATATGTAAGCTGGCATCCGAATCGATGATCCAAGAGGGAGAAAATTAGGCTACAAGAGCCGAATTACCTGAGTTGGCCAATGTATCAGTGGAGGCAGAAGAGTTAGAAACACGCAAGGACTGAATAAGCTCCTGAAGCTATGACAAGCTTAGAGTGAATGTCCCTTGAGAATCAGATGTGGTAGTTTCAGTAATAGGCACTGAAGTGACGAAGATGAACTATCAGAAACATTGTATGCCTGCTCAGGCTTCCCATACTTCTTCTAGTAAAAGGTTCAGTATGATTAGTGCCGCTACAAAAGTCACACTTGTGGTCACCTCTACTATTCGAGGAACGTCCTCCACCTCTAAAATCACCATGAGTTTTCCGTTCACCCTGAGTGCCACGAGAATTACCCTAGCCACGAGAATTACCCTAGGAAGGACCCCCACGGCTAACAAGAGCAGAAGAATCAGTGGAAGGCATTGAATGATCATTAGTTGTGATTGAATGGCTGCCAAAAAACAATCGTTGCATACGAGCATAGGTACTGGCAGCAGTAGGCAAGGTTTCATTTGCTAAAATCTGATCCTTAAATCCTTGAAGAGCAGGATGAATGCCAGATAAAAAGTTTGCAGTCATGAATTCTTCCTAATACTTAATCTGCTGCGTCAAGTCCTCGCTCAATGGCTGATATTGTAACAACTGTTCCCAGAGACTCTTCAAGTGACTATAATAATCAGATAGTGGTCGCTCGCCCTGTTTTGTAGAGAACATCTGCTCATATAATTCATACACTCGAGAAATATTACTTTTTTAGGAATAAAACTTTGCAAGACAATCCCATATCTTTTTAGATGAATCACAATTTCAACAGTAGTGGCAACTGAATCTTTCAAACTGTGCCATAGCAATCCCATAATAATAGCATCTTCACTTATCTAGACACGATACTGAGTATTAGTAGACCAAGGTGGATCATCAATAATATATTGCAGTTTATCTTTTCCTGGAAGAAAGGTTTTCACTGCATGTGCTTAAATAATTTGTACCATTTACTTTCTTGGGTGTGATAGACCGAGGGACATCATCGACCTTTAAGAATATAGATTGAGGCGCTATGGATTTTGAGATAGTGGATAATAACCAACAATAATCAAATTAATCTTCCAAAAAAAAAAAAAAAAAGAAAACAGCACAATCGTCAATAGACCAAAGAAAAGCAACCAAACCTTCACATTTGTCAAGAAGCCAAACAAGAAGAGCCTTAAGTGTCGTCAAGAAGAAAAACAAGAGAAGCCTCCAGTGTCATCAAGAAGCCAACAATGGCTATAACATCACCAATAGTGGTTGACATATTAAGAAGGACAAGATCGAACACGAGGGAGAATGACTGGTTCAAAGAGAAAAAGACGATTATGCTTCAATTAGGCATCAAACCATCAATCAAGGAGAAAGCAAAAGAGGGACGACTCTCCTACATCTGGCGACCATCGTCAAGTGTCGCCTAAGACTTCCAATGATTCACGAATTGGCATGCGCAGAAAAGGGTTACGCGTGTGAAGCTGGATCTGGAGTTGTGAGGGCGTGTCAACCAATATCCGATGACAATATTGAAATAAATTGGTTCGTTAGCTGCCAACGAGACCTTGCGTGTGATCGGAGGTGGACTTTGATGGCCGGGGAGGCGGCTGGTGGTGATCTCATAGTAGCCAAGCGAGGACGTTTGGGTTTCTCTCTCCCTTTCTCTCTCTTTTTTTTAACTGGAATCAAATTTGCTCTGGTACCAAGTTGAAAAAAGAATGAGGGAATTGTATTTCTCCCTCCTCGCTTCCATTATATTTATAATCAGGAAAATAGAAATTCTGCCAATTCTAAGTAAAGAAACTATATTCTCATATATCGTAACAGTGACAATCTTGTCACTTGGCGGAGCAAAAAGCAAAATGTTGTTGCTCGTTCTAGTACCGAGTCTGAATATCATACCGTAGCTCACACAACAACTGAGATGCTTTTGGTTTGCTCACTCCTGCATGATTTTGACATAAAGGTTCCTCAGCCGATATCCATGTTGTGTGATAATCAATCTGAAATTTCATTGCCAACAACCTTGTGTGTCATGAACGCATAAAATATATTGAAGTTGATTATCACTTTATTTAAGATTGTCTGAGGAGGGGTGATATTTGCACACCATATGTGCTCAATCCCTGTTAGTCAACATTTTTACTAGGCCTTTGCCTTGATCTTCTTTTCAGCATTTGTCTGTCAAGCTGGGCATATTTGATTTGTTTGTTTCAGCTTGAGGGGAAGTGTTAGAATAGAAAATATTTTTATTTCTATTTTTACCATTTTTATATTTACTGTTAATTAGGAGCTTTTATTATTAGAAACATATTATGTAACAGTTGGCATCCAACATTATACATACAAGGTTAATTGTCTAGTAATAGATTACTTAACCCTTTTGATATTTTTCTGGTTCTGTATTCCTATTTTCAACTTGGTCAAATCAACCACAATGGAACAAAAACAACCAAAATATTTTGTTCAACACAAAGATCCTTGGTTGCAGGCTTGGCTTTGGCTAGCATTGACATGGAATTGCATTTAGTCTATTACTTGTTAAACTCTGGTGTTTTGTGTTGCATTAAAAGTTTTAACATAACATTTCATTGTATTGTTTATATTTTTCCTCTTATGATCCTTGATGTATTTTAATTGATCCCCCCCCTCTCTCTCTCTCTCTCTCTCTCTCTCTCTCTCATATGTTAAACAGAGGCTTCAGGGGTTTGTGATATGCTTTGTTGCTGGTTTAGCTTGTACGCTCTTGGTAAGTTCGAACAATGAATTTTTAATTGTTCTTTCATGATGTAGTTGGCACAAAATTCTGTCTGTTATTCTCTCTATGCGCTGCCTAAGTGCTGCACAGGAGTTACGTTGCCTTATCTATTTGGTAGCCTAGAAAGTGCCTTTATAATGAACACTAGAAACCCTAATATTATAGCTTTGATAGTGGATGTGAGTTTTGTCATTTGAATGTTTGTGTTTATGATTTTCTGTGACAGTCTGACCCATGTGTTAGTGGTGAGCCTAGCTTATCATTACAAACCAGTCACTTAAACTACTAATCAAAGGACAACCAAATTTTAAGATTGGAATAATCGATTTGTGAAGTGGGAGGATGAGAGCACCCCCCTTTGTAAAAGTATCTTGAGGGGTGAGTGCTTTCAAAGCATCAGTATATATACATATAGGTATACTTATCTAGTGCTTTGTTGCATTTACCAATAAACCAAACCAAACCAAACTAAGCCTTTTCCCACTAGGTGGGGTCGGCTATATGGATTTGACGACGCCAAGAA
>JAVXUM010000023.1:11769695-11780474 GCA_035590655.1 Pouteria glomerata
AATGTTAATAGTTAGATAATAAATCAATTTTTTTTTTTTTTTTTTTTTTATATAGTCGTAACATCAAATCTTCTATTTTTTTTTTTTTTTTTTCTTTAAAGGTTATAACATCAAACCATTCTGCCGACATGTCCATAGGAGACAGCTGCGTTTCGGTAGGAGACAGCTAAAATAAAAAATCATAACCCTTTACACAGGACAGAGTTTAACGCTGTGAATGTCTTCGCTGAAAACATCTTCGCCGAAAGCCCTCTCTTCGCCGAAACTGGTTTTAGAACGTTGCCGTGACTCTCTTCGCCGAAAACGTCTTCGTCGGAAGCCCTCTCTTCGCCGACTCGTCTCTCTCTTCGCACGTCGCTGCTCCATCTTTGTTGAAAAGTCATCGTGCCTCTGTCTTCCACTGAAACTGAATTTCATCTCGTGGTCTCTGCCTTCATCGTCTCTGTCTTCCTCTTCCCCCTTTCTCCATCAAGCTTAAATTTGTTCGACTATGGCAAAAATAATAGAACCTCCTTGTCAGCTACCAGCACCGCCACGACCAACATATGGACTCCGCGTCGGATGCAGATCCCGCACCAGCCGACGCGGGTTCTTCTGCCCAAATTGAAGAGTCCGAGTAACGCAGATGGATAATATTCATATATATATATATGTATATTTAATATACTTTTTTTTTTTTAATTTTATACGATAATATGGTATTTACAAGGTGCTATTGAATTATTTTGTGCAAATATAAGTTTTATATATAATTTTGTGCTAAAATTAAATTGCTCAATATGTTTGTATAGTTGTTGAATTAATTATGTAGATGCATGGATGCATGCACCATACCTTTATGCAAGTGGCTTTACCAAGTGTCAAGTATATGCCAGAGGCACCTCACATGTTTAGAAGAGTCCATGTAACATAGTGTTCAGATAGCAAAAGCCACAAAAACCAAACGATTGACTCTGAGTTATAACGAGCGGTCTTTGTTGGATGCATTTGAAAAGATGAGCCAGTTCATTCTTTATGTAAATCATTAGTTAAATCTGGGCTACTTTGTCCCATGCCTGTTGTATGGACGGCAATGAGATTTTGACCCAAATGGGAATAATTAATGGAATGTGCAGTATTAAGATCTAATTCAACTTGTTTCCTAAAGTAAGAGCAAAAGTGTTATTTCAGCAAAAGCTTTCATTAATTGAAAAGGCGTCTATCGAAACAATGCCTTTGTCCCATAATTTTTCCAAAGTTGTTATTTGAAAAAACCCTTTCAAGGGCTAAGGCGTTATTTTGAATACGCAGATTTAAAAATGCCTCTGCGTATTCAAAATTTCAAACCTTTCTTCTGAATGTCCACTTGCCCACAGACCCAGTTGAAGACAAGTGAATATCCCCACAAATCGTCTCTGAGTCCCAACAACACAACTTGAATAAAAAAATTCAAAACCCTACAAGTGATAGTTGGAGTTTTGATAAGAGCCCCATGAATCTGCAGTGAAGATAGCATTGTCCAAGTTGATGTTATTGTCGACTTTGAGAAATTCAGATCAAGATGGTCTTCGTTTCCAACGTCTCCAAATTGTTGTCGATCTTTGAGCTTTGCAACCAAAATCAATACATTAATCATCAATGACTCACTAAGCATAGCAATGATAATATGGGCTGAGGGAGGACATAGAGTGACTAAACTGGAGATGAAGGAGGTGGTTGGATGTATAAGTTAATAAAGCATTATTTGAAAGAATTCGTTTCCCTTTAAAAGCTTTTGTTCAAATAACGCTTCTGAAAAAAAATTGGAACTAAAGGCGTTATTTTAATAAATGCCTTTCCATTTAATGAAAGCATTTTTTTTTTTTTGAAATAATGACTTTGTTCCTATTTTGGGAAGTAAGTTGAATTGGATACTAATCCTGTATATTCTATTAAAGCTATGCCCATTTGGGTCAAAAACTCGGTGGCAGCAAATAACTAGCAACAAGCCCCAGATTTATACATCTTCCTCAGTCTTGTCTGAATGTCACATACCAACTTATTTAGATGTGCACTTTCAATTTGATTTTGTTTGCAACCAGTAGAAGCTTGTAAACAGTATAGCATTCCATATCTGGAGAACGTCATCTATTTCTTGTAGTCTAAAAATCATGGACATGGTTATAAACACAAAAATGCTTACAGACAAAAAACACGGGTACCAGACAAAGAATTTGAGAAAACGAGGACATGTACACGGCAAGGATAACACAAAATGAAATATTTTCTTTTATATATTTTTATTTGTTATTTATATGAAATTAATATGAAGCTCTATGGGTTAGTCCCACCATCTTTACTAATAAATATATATATAATATACACAAGCTAGCAAAAATATAAAAAAAGCTAGTATATAATAACTTTCCATCCATGACTCAAATATCTTTTACTATACAAAAGTTGATATAGAAGATAGAGTTTTAAATGTGATCCTGGATGATTCTAATCATGCCCAACGGAAAAAAACTAATTAAAAAAAAAAAATGGGACAAATCACGTGGCTTGTTAAGCATGAATTTCAGCATGTTTGATGCATATGTGCCCATATGTGTTGGACATGGATATGGAACTCAATTTGCATTGTACTCCTTTGGCACTGTAATGAAATATAAATTTGTTTTTATGTTGATCGTTACTGGTGTGGTAGACTATTTTCTATAATTTGTTTTATCTTCCACCTACTTAGTTTATCTTAAATACATAATTGTAGCCAATGGTGTTATTGTATTGGAAATCTAAAGGCAATTCTCATAGAAACAAATAATTAAATGTATAAATAGGCCAAAATAAAACAACAAAGGAAAATAAATACAAGTTGCCATAAATAAATACACTTTTGGCCTCTTGTGAAAATCATAAATGCATGACTTCATGAAAATGGGTGTACTCTCTAGCACTAGTTTTCTTAGAGAGTTAATGCCAATACTTTTGTGGTATACCATATATAATTTGATAAATTAGTGACTGTCTCATGAATCAATTCCAATTATGGATAGACTTTGGATGACTAAATTTGCAACTAGCAAAGCAAGAATTTGGTAGCTGGCAGCTATGGCTACATTATCCTATCTCAATCTGGCAATTACTTTTAACTTAAATAATGAGGCAATTCTGTCTTTTCTTAGCACTTTATTATTCAATTGTCAACTATATATTTATTTTGAGAAGGAAGGCTTTGTCTTTGCAAATAGGCCAACTTTTAGCTTTAAAAGAAGCCTTGATATGTATCTACTAGATCACAGTGAGCAATTTCTTGCATTGTATTCTCTTCTACCAACTCAACTTATTGTTGAGTTACAGATTGTGCCAAAAGCTTAAGCTATTTAGAAATTGGCTTGACAATGTATATTAAACTAGTTCAATTCTACCCCTTACGTGTACTTTACTTGCACGTGGAGCAGAGACTAATAACAAATCAACTTAACAAAACCTTAGTTTCAAACCAGTTTAGTCAGGTAGATGAGTCATTTTCCTCTATTTATTTCTATTAAGAGTTATGATTGAATCAAACAAGGAGGGACAATACATGCAAACAAATTCCACAATAATAAATAACGAAACTTGAACCTCCTAGAACCAGAGCTCTTGTATCATGTTCAATTATCAGTTCTCTCAAAAATTTAAATTATTAGAAAATGGGTCTTACAATATAGTGTTTTGAACTCGTACATTAATTAGTTTTTCAATAAGATCTTTTAGGATATTTATGAATATTGTGCTTGTTTTTTTGGGTAGGTTCTATTGATAAATCCATTATTTTTTGTTTTACTTGAAATTATAGTTCTTGATTTCAATTTTAGTGTCTTGTAATATTTAAACGTCTTCTATTTCATGATTAAAGAGGTCTTACATGGTTATGTTACTGAATGGTTATTTCTTTGTGATTTGGGAACATGTATCCTTTTGATGGAACTAATTTTCATTTTTTCCCATTCATATTTTGCAGTCTATGCTTGTTTTCTTCAATCCAATCAAGTTTGGAATAACTTTCACATTTGGGAATTTGCTATCAATTGGGAGGTTTGTGCTTAGATTTTTGTTGTATGCTTCATGTTGTTATTCCCTTGTCTTAATTATGAGTTTTATAATAACAAATCATTATTGATTCATTAAAAAAAATCATTATTGACGTTATTTTTACATTAAGACAAACAGATTTAGTTTTCAGTATATATAATTCTCCAGAAATATTGGAACTTTTTATTGAAGTGTTGATTGAACTATTCATTTTTTTTTTGAATAGAAAAGATTGTATTGAAAAAATATCAAGGGGATGCCACCCTTTTACAAAAACTCAAAAACTGAGGTCTCACAACAAAACTCTATGACCAACAATCCATTTTGTCAACAAATTGTAAAAAATTGCTCGGATTTGGCTCAAAGCCTCCAGACACCTATGGCAATGAACAAAAAGATGATCAGTCGACCGTTCTCCTCCTTGCATAAGCAACACCAGTTCACTAAGATCATTTTCCTCCTTCTCACGTAAACTATTTTGAGAATCGTTCCACGGAGCATCTTTATTCATCTTTATACATTCATATTTTTACTTTCATATTGTTAAGCAGGTAATTTGCATCTGATTTCTCACAGCCTTGATTTGTTTTCCTATTTCACTTCTTCTTTTTCTTGAAAGTTTTTAGTGCCTTGAACTGAAGCACCTCTCCTTAGTTCCTACCAGTCATGAAATTTGATTGACCAAAACCATTATAGATGTTAATCACAACTCTATTTCTAACCAGTTTGTGGCCTGCTATTTATCCTGTTGGTGGGCATGGGCTGGCCTTTTTTTCGAAAATTATAGGAGTGCAGTGTGTACTTGTATGATGCTAGTGACAACCATAGTTGTTAGAAGCGTAATGTGCCTCTTACAATCCTTTGATCTTTCGTTCTATTTTGGTAAAAATCAACCTGGATTAAGTTTGTTTTGCTTAGGCCCTGTTTGGAAACGTTTATTTTACTTTTTTTTTTTTTGTTATTATCTATGTTTATAATTTTTGAAAACTGGCAACAAACATGTGTTTTTATTTATTTTTATGTTGCCAAAAAGAATGAAACCTTAAACAGGAAAACATAAACAGAAAAATCATATTTTCGCTCTTGTTTTATTTTCCCTATAAACATTTTTTTTAATTATAATATTTTGACCATTTTGTTGCATCATATTAAAATGAATTATTTTGTTCAAATATTTATGAAACTAAAATTATTTTTAATAAATAATATTTTTTCAAACTTGTTTTCTGTTGTTATTTCAAAAGAAAAAACGACAACTGAAAATAAAAAATTGAAAACAAAAAGAGTTAAATATAAACAAAAAAACATAAATGTTACCAAACGGGCCCTTAATATGTGGTTTGGTTTTGTTTTGTTTTTGGTGTCTCCTGGGTCCAAATCAAATAAAAATAAATCGAATAGAATACGTACATTTATAAAAGAAAATTAGGTAAATAACATCCATAAATTGAAACATTTGAGAACATTACTTACGTTTTGTTCTTTTTTCTTATTCTTTTCATTTTTTTATCAACATTGTCCATTGAATGATAAACCTTTTGTTCAACCCCTTATTTTTGTTTCTTTGGTGCCTATTTTTTTTTTATACGTATCGTTTTTGCAATACATAGTTCTTTTTTTCTTTGTTTAAATTACTTCAAAATTCTTTTCATTTTTTTTAGTTTTTTTGTAGTCCTTTATTTTTGTTGCTGCGGCAGTAGAATGCCACTATTACAAGATTTTCTTTTATGATGTACGGAATTTTCATTTTTTTTCCTGATGTTTTCCGTACAACTTTTGTTCATTGTTCATGTTCTTTCCTTTTCTTTTTCATTTTCCTTTTAGCCTCCCAGTTAGCAGTTAAAATCATTTTATTGTTCTTTATTTTATTATTCTTTATGGCACCCTTATAATTTGCTTGCTCTTTGCGGCTCTCTGCATTTCAGATCCTAAGTTGCAGTCTTTTGTATGGCAGCACAGCTTTTCTTATTGGCCCCAAACGGCAAGTGGCAATGATGCTTGATCCTGTTCGCATATATGCTACTGCTATATATATAGCAAGCATGATAATCGCCCTTTTCTGTGCTCTCTATGTGAGTTTTTTGTTATTTTCCTTGTGTCATTTTTTTAATCACTTTTGTTGCTCCTTTGTTCTACGAGCTGAATGATACCTTTTGGTTTCTCATGCTATGTCATTTCTCATTGATTGCATTGTGCAGGTGCATAACAAGCTATTGACAATGTTGGCAATCATATTGGAGTTTGGTGCACTCATTTGGTATGCCAAATTGCTAATAATCTCTTCATCGTATGCCTTTATTTATTATGGGGTTGATTGTGGATGAGCACCTCTTGACTGGCTTACATGAGTTGTCCTTGTCATCGAGTGCTCTTAGTCTGTACTTATTTTCTACTTTCTTTGGATTTGAACACATAGGTGACAAAAGGTGTTGATTATTGCACCTGGCTCTTGTTTTGCTTCTCGTTCTCATTTCAAATTAATGAGGTGAAACCAGGTGATGATCAAATGGTTGTCTGACCTAACATGGCATTTTAATGCTGGAGTAACCAACAACCTAAATGATAATAATAGAACGAAAATATATTAGAATTTTCTGGAAAATATCAAATTATATTTATTTAAGCTTTAAGGATATACATACAGATACATATATTATGGAGAGAATTTACTCAAGTTAAAGGTGCAGATGATAGATACAAAGGACCAAAACTATATTGTTTTTCTAAAATTTAGAAAAGTTAAAATAATGCAATGATTGCACGAATATATAAGTAAACCCTAATTAATCCTATGACATAGAAAGTCTAAATTACCGCAAGGAAACAGAACAAAATACAAATAAACTGAAATAACAGAAATAACATAATGCTGCATTCACAGCAGGAACCTTTTTGAACCATAAGTTATTTTTCGGAAAATTACAATATAATCTAGGACCTGTTTGGTACCATTTCGAGAAGCTTTTTAATTTATATTTTTTGAGATGATTTTTGAATAGGTTGTAACCCTCCTGATCCAAGCTAAATGAATCCTAAAGTGTTGTATGCATGAAAATGCTCTCGGTGCACGTTAAGGGTGTTTTTTGCTAATATGCACCATTTTAGTAAGTCTCGGCATTTCTTTACCACCAATTTTGGTGGATCAATCAGGAAGACGTTTCAGGTGAGAGATGTTACAATTGATGTTGAAGAAGATGGTCAGATTAAAGGAGGATATAGAATAATCGAACGGGGCAAAGGTTATGTTCGAGTTCTTGTTCTCTACGAGGAAGAGCTTAGATGGCTGCAATAGAAAAGTATTATTAACCACTGGAATGTTAAAGGACATCAGCAGATAGGAAGTATTAGAGGAGGCGCTAGAACTCTTATTTGTTCAATCATTTCAGATAGTATATCGAGGAAGTTAGAGCTGCGGTTGTTTGCACCTTATGGAAGAAGACTGTTGCGAGTTCCTGAGTTTTCTTCTGGGTCTGGTTGGAGGTTTTTTTAAGGATTAATTGGGAATTTATTACCTGAGGTTGGAGTGCCAGGACCCAAGATGATGAAACACACTGTAAAGGAGGATGTTCATGGAACGAAGGACTCAGTCAGGGTTCCAATCGAGACTCTGAGTTATTCTAAGGTTGCAGCCCTGCCAAGCTGGAAGTTGGAAAATTTAAATAGCTATTATAATAAGGATCATGTTATTGTTAATTATGAGGAAGCTGTTGAAAACAGCATGATGTTGAAAAGGTGTTTGGTGGGAAGATTAGGAGGTCCTGGAGAGGCAAGGATGGATGGAGTAAATCTGTCTACATGGATAAATAAGAAATGGAAAGTACCTGGAGGTGTGGATGTTAAGAGATTAGATGAAGAAAGGTTTTTGTTTATTTTTCCTTCAGCACTGTTAGCTGAAAAGATCAAGGAAACAAAGACTGTTATTAATGGGGAGACACTTTGGTTAGATAATTGGCATAGTTGGTGTGGTTGTTCGAGAAGAGGATGGTCTGAAAGTTCAGTTTGGGTGAAGGTGATAGGGCTGCCAGTGTTCTTATGGTGTGACAGTGTGTTGCAGAGCATCGGTAACTATTGTGGAGGTTTTCTGGGGGTAGATACTGATTCCAGGAGTATTGATAGTTTGAGCAACCCAAGAATTAAGATCAAAGGAGATGGGAGAAATATTCCTGCATCTGTTAAGATTCTGGTGGGTCAAAGTGAATATAATTGCCCCATTTGGGTTGAACGCAGACCTTGGGTAGAGTGGGTGAAGACCCCATGGAAGTCTGAAGCTTTCCGGCCACCGGAAGAGAAGAAGGAGGTGGCGCGTGGAAAGAAAGGTGATGCATTGAATGCTCCATATCTTGAAAGACGAACGGGTAAGGAGATAATTAATGAAGGGGTTAGGAAAATTAAGAGTCATCAAAAGGTGGCTGGAGAGGTTCGATGGATTAGGGTGGGGAATAAATCCAAGATATTAAAGAGTGGCAAAGATAATTTAATGAGGGGCTCTACTCCAGTTAATAGGTTTGAACCTTTGAGAGACTGGAATTTGGAGGAACTTTTAAATGAAGACCAGAGGTTTGTTAATTATTCAAGTGACTTTTCAGTTGGTGAAGGGGAAGGTGTTAGTAAATGCTCTGCCAGATCAGATGATAGCTGGAAGCTGTATGGGCTCAAGTATCACTCGAAGAAGAAGTTATTAGCCAGAGAGGAATTTTCTTCTAGAGCAAGTCCTTTATCTATGGATGAACCTGTAGAGGATAGGAATCAATCTCCAATTGCTGGGAACATGTTGATCCCTTTTGGAGATACAAAAGAAGTGGATCCTAATTGTCTTCCTTTGAATTCTGTGGATCCAGCTGAGGACTGGTTTGGTGAAGATAGTCATTTGCTGCTGGAAGATTGTGGAGAGGATCAAAATAAGATTTCATCTTGGGTGATTAATAGAATGAAGTCGTTTAAGAAGATTTTGGGGATTTCAAGTGAAGGATTTGAAGACCAGATTATGGGCTTATTACAAACAATCGAAGAAAGGAGGAGGAAGGTTAATAGTGATCAAAAGAAATCTATAAAGAGTCGTACCAGAGGAGGTGTCAGGGAGTTGAGAAATTTGCAATGTTCAATTAGATATGATAAAGGAGTAAGGAATAATGGAAAGGCAGCAGGAAGAGGGGAGGAAAATTTGTCTTTGTGTTTGCCATGAAGACAAAAATCTTAAGTTGGAATGTAAGGGGATGTGGAAGTCAGGAGAAGAGGATTTTAATTAGATCTGTTATAGTTAAACAACATCCAGATGTTGTGTGTTTGCAGGAAACCAAGATTAGAAGGATGGATGAATGCATTGTTAGGACTCTTTGGGGTGGAGGCTGGTGTAAGTGGCTGGCGTTGGAATCTAATGGGGCCTCGGGTGGTATTCTCATTATGTGGGATAGCAGGAAAGTGCAGGTTGTGGACCATGAATTTGGTTCATTTTCCATTTCTTGTTTGTTTCAGCATTTAGATGGAGGTGTGTCTTGGTCATTTACAGGTGTATATGGCCCTGTGGAATATCAGTGGAAATCTGATTTCCTGGATGAAGTGGGAGCAGCTGTTTTCAGGTGGAATCTGCCTTGGTGTATGGGGGGAGACTTTAATTTGATAAAAAGCATTGAGGAAAAGTGGGATTGCAGGAAAAAATCTAAACAGATGCAAGTGTTCTCTGATTTTATTGAAAGTATACAGGGTATAGATTTGCCATTAACTGGAGGTAGGTTCACCTGGAGTAATAGATTGAGCAAATCTAGAATAGATAGGTTTCTGGTTTCTGCTGAATGGGAGGACCTTTTCCCTAATGTACTTCAAAAGAATCTCCCGAGGGTAGCTTCAGATCACTTTCTTATTCTGTTAGATGGGGGTGGAATGAGAGATGGTCCTAAACCATTTAGATTTGAAAATATGTGGTTGAAGGCTGAAGGATTTAAGGAAATGATAGCTCAATGGTGGTCTAAATACTTTTTCAAAGGATCAGCTAGCTTCAGGTTAAGCCAGAAGCTGAATTCTCTCAAAACAGATTTGAAGCAATGGAATACTGAGGTCTTCGGAAGGATTGATCAGCAGAAATTACAGTTGGAAGAAGAGATTAAAGGGTTGGATTCCTTGGATGATCGGGGACAGCTGTCGGATCAAGGAAGAGTGGTAAGGCAAGAAAAGATAGCAGGTCTAACTAACTTACTGAAGATGGAGGAGATAAGTTGGAGACAAAAGTCAAGGATTCAATGGCTCAAAGAAGGAGATCGTAACACAAAATTTTTTCATAAGATAGCTTCTGCAAACAAGAGGATGAAATGGATTGATAAACTGCAAATTGATGGGGATTTAATTGAGGAACCAGGGGTGATCAAACAATGCATAGTGGACTTTTACAAGGAAATGTTTATGGAAGAAGAAAGTTGGAGGCCTCAGGTTAATGAACTGGAATTTTCTCAAATTAGTCTTACAGAAGCTGCATGTTTAGAGGATCCTTTCACTGAATCTGAGGTACTCCAAGCTTTAAAGGAACTGAATGGTGATAAAGCTCCTGGTCCAGATGGCTGGACTATAGCTTTCTTGCAGAACTGTTGGTCTATTCTAAAGGATGATCTGATGGAAGTTTTTGTAGAATTCCATGGTAGCTGCAGGTTTGGTCGAAGTTTGAATGCTACCTTCCTTGTGTTAATTCCTAAGAAGAAAGGTGCAGTGGAGCTTAAAGATTTCAGGCCTATTAGTCTGGTGGGTGCTGTATAT
>JAVXUM010000023.1:11788709-11801151 GCA_035590655.1 Pouteria glomerata
GATGTGCGAATAGTGATACTTATGTATAATACGATGATGATCAGAATTGGGCTTGAAGTTTCTTCTTATGTTACTTTTCAGAAGCAACATATTATTGATACTGGACTAAATGCTTGTCATCAGTTATTGTTTTAATTTTTTTTGAGCCAAGTAAACCCTATTTCCTGAGAATGTGTTTGGATTAGGGATTTTGAGAGGGAAAAGAAAAGGATAGGGGAAATGGAAAGGAAATACAAAGTCTCAAATTCGTATTTTTTTTTAAGTAGATTAAAGTGTTAAAAAAATAAAAGACATTTATTAATAAATTAATTTTTTATTTTAATTATTTTAATTTTTTTCAAATTTTATTTTTTTATTTTTTATTTTTCATCACAAAACAATTAAACATGAGAAGTAATTTTAAATTTTTATTTTTTTTGAAAAACCCTTGATCCAAACAAAGCTTTGCACCATTAAAGCAGTCACTTTGTCGAAAGTAAACACTATCCCAAACTGAAAGTTATCAAGCATTTAGGAGGATTGGCGGCTTTGCAGCGTGGATTTGCACTGCTGAAGAGATGTGTATATGCAAGTTTTTGGGTTAGCTTTAATTAAATTAAACAGTCTTTATCTTCTCTGTGTGTCTGTGTGTGTGTGTGTGTGTGTGTCTGTGTGTGTGTCCGCTGTGTGTCTAACTTTAAGTTGCACAAAATATCTGGAAGGAAAAAAAAAACCGATTTTTATTGTCAAATGAAAATGGAGGAAAAAGGAAATTTCGTTGCTTAGACCCGTTAAGATTGATACTTGACTCACTTGGAAAGAGTGTACAAGGGAATTAGAAATTCCAGACGCAATATTTTTTTTTATAATTTAATTTTTGATGATTTAATTATTTATCCCACTTATTTTTCGATATTATTCATTTGTTTCTCCAATTCTGTATCGATTACGCTAAGCCTAGCCTATTCAATTCCGAAACACTTTCTAATTTATAGTTAATAATGCCTACTGTAGCTCTCGGTGTGTGTATAGAGATAAGGTAACAAAAACTGTGAATTTATTGGTGACAATGCTGGTCGGGATTATTAAATTAAAATTTAACAGTATAAATGTATTTAAAATGTTGAATTTTTATATAATAATTCTGACCTCGTTATTCTCGAACTGACATTCAATGTGATGTCAATTTCTTCTTTTAAAACCTTAACCTATATTAAAAATTTGATTAAAACACATGTATTATTCTGGAACTTATTTGCCTTATAATCATGTCATTGTAGTACTCAAATTTACTTCTTTAACTTACTCAAACTAAGTATTCAAGGTTGGAAGTACAAAATTCTTTCATTCCTCGATTGTTAAAAAATAATTTCCACTCTTATTTAAATGCCTCGACCTATCATGTATATTTGAATCATAAGAACAAATATCTTACAAGACAGAGTAATATTGAGGGCTTGCTTGGGTAAGTTTTGGTTTTCCATGCTAAATAAATAAATAAACTAATAAAAAGTATATGGAATTACCATGCAAATCAATTATAGCCTACATGAGATTGTGGTGGCAATTTGGGAAAGTGTATTGTGTTAGAGTTCATAATCATGTCTATTTATGACAATGTTTAAATATATTAAAATTTAATAAACACGTTAAATAATTAATATATTTCACAATCAGGTTAAATTCATGTCAATTTTAGTTCATATATTCATGACATGTCATATTTGAGTTTATTTTCTGAATAATTAATGTTGCAAGTCATGTCATGTTGAGATTGTGTTGTCGAATCGTGTTGTATATTATTAGCCATAGGTTGATTTCATCTCAACCACGTTGTCATGGTGCTTCACCATGTAAATTAGCTTTCATTTCCTCCATTGTGAAGGCAAATGGTAGGAACAGTTGTGAATAACAGGACTATTTATTTGGACCATTAATACATTTGATTCTTACGGTGAACTTTACAATAAATGTAAAGATTATAATACACAAGTTAATAATAATAATCAATTAATCTAGATAGAAGGGCTAATGCTTAAATACATAATATTATTCTAAAACTCTTATTTGACATGAGAAGATTTAAAATCCCGTTTAACAACCATTTCGTTTTCAGTTTTCTGCTTTTGTTTTCAGTTTTTTAAAAACTGAACATTAAAATTTGTCTGGCAAATTTATTTTTAATTTTTAATTTTCAAAAAAATAAAAGCTATTTTCAAAATTTTTAAAAATTCTGAAAACATAAAAAATGTGTTTTCTCATATTTTTATTTTCAGTTTTCATATTCTTATACAATCATCACCAATCACAACTATCAACCACCGGTTCCCACCGCCGCCACTACCCCACCCAACTCTGGTCACCACTAAATATATTTTTATTTAAAATATTTATTAAATATTAAAATAATTATATATATTAAAATATTTATATTAATATTTTAATATTTATATGTTAAAATATTTTAATATATAAAAATAATATATTAAAAATATTAAAATATTTATTTTAATATTTTAATAATTGTATAGTAAAATATAAAATATTAAAATTTTATATATTAATTAAATATTAAAATATTTAATTAATATATAGAAATATATTAAATTAATATATAAAAATATGTAATTAAAACAATGAGCAAAAAAATATATTTTATTTTCATTGAAATGAATTATTTTTAAGGAAAATATAATTAAAATAAATAAATTTAATTAAATTAAATTAATTATTTCATTAAATTGAAGTAATTGAAATAATATAAAAATAATTTAATATAAACACTATAAATAATAATTAATTTAATTTAATTAATATATATTCAAATATAATAATTAATTTAAAATGTATTTTAATTAATTGAAATATGATATATTAAAATATAATAATTAATTGAAAATAATTTGATATAGAATATATTTTAATTAAAATATAATGATTAATTTAATTTTATATAATAAATATATTTTTTATTGAATTAAATTATTTTGAAAAACAATTAACTTTAATTAATCAAATTAATTAATTTAAGTTAACTAACATACAATATATTTTATTAAATTATTTTTAAAAATAATTGTAATAAATTATGTTTAATATATTTTAGTTTTATTGAATTATATTATTTTTAATAATTATTTTAATTTTAATTATTAAATTTAATTAATTAATAACTATAACTACTAACTAACAACTATCGTTACCAAATACGTTTTCAACTTTTTGTTTTTATTTTCTATTATGAAAATGAAAATAAAAATAAAAAACTGAATACAAAAACTAAAAACTGAACACAAAAACAAAAAACTAATAGTTTTACCAAGCAATCTTTAAGTGTTTGCTCTAAAAAATAATCTAACAATCTCACAATTCTAGACATCAAGTGTGTAAATAGGCATATCAGAATCAAAGATTCAAATGTGAAATAATAAATGTGTCGTGACTTAGGTGATTATGGATTACTTTAACTTAATTTAGGAACTTTACAAATTCAAAAAGGATTCAACAACTAACAAAATAATAAAATCTATTCGAATAAAACAAACAAGAATTGGAAAAGATTATAATACATGTACCTGTCCTATCTTCTTGGCATATTTATTAATATTAGGTTACAACTGGATGAAGCCTTAGAATCACAAGACCTATACTATTGCTACTTCTAATTCTGGTTACTCTACTTCTACTTAAAAATAAGAATTCTAGTTACTTGAAAAGTAATAACAAGAATAAGTCTTCTCGTTGAAAGAGATTAGTTAAGGAATCTCTTCTTTTGTTGCATTATCTGGCTTCTATAAACGTCATGTATTGCCCCACGATCTCACTTATGTTTTTGCTACAACTTCCAAGATGGCTAATTGTATTACGTATCTCATAACCACCACAAGAATCACGGATTTGAGAGGGCGATGACTTTTTCTGATTACACTTAAAAAGTCTTATCATAAACCTTGATTTCATGTTTATACCAGTAATTTGTGTTTTAATATGTTTATTTTAGTTTAGTTTTATTTATTTATGTTAGTTTATTCATTTATGTAAGTTTTAATAGAAAATATATTAAAATAGCTTGTTAGAACAGGGATAAATGCATTTTTTTTTTTTTTTTTAACATAGAAGGAGTTCCTTAAAAGTGGTTTTTAAAAAAGTTATAGTGGACGTTTCAAGCTTTTCAAAAATGTATTGTAAGTTAAAATTCAAGTTCATTTGAGCCGTGAAACATTACTTGAAAGTCAAGAGTGGAAAGCTAGACAAATCCTAATCACAATAGGATTTGGGGCATATCTTGAGTTTTCGAGACCCAATTGAGGTGATTCAAAAGCCCAAAATCAATTATACATTCTTAGCTACAATTTTCATTAGAGCCCAAGTCGAAAAGAAGTCTCTATCTATCTCGAAATTAGCTTGCAAAGTTGCATCATTTAAATGATTAAGCACGATACTCTGTCAGTATTTTGGTCATAACTTTCACTCATAACTCTGATTAATGCGATTCTTTTCGGTTGAAAAGAAGACTCGAAAGGCTACAACTTTCGTGTAGGAGAGTAAGAGCCTAAGATTGAATCTGTTGTCCAAGCAACTTGTCGGGCTATCCAAACAGCAACAATTGTTAATGCGTGATAAAATAAAGTTTAGGGTTTCATTCCGTGCTTATAAATACATTTTTTGTAGTGGCAGCCAGAGTCTTTTCCTTGGTAATTTTCAGATTCAATTTTTCATTAAAATAGATTAGTTTAGAGAATAATCGTAGATAGTTTTCATTCAAGTTTAGATTGAAATTTGATTATACAACAGTTTTTCAATATAAGTTACAGTGTTTTTAGCTATGGAGTTTGCTTTCTTATCTTTCTCTATTTTTATTCTGTTTTGCTTATTTCTTTAATATGCTAGCATAGGTTTATGTTTGATTTAACCCATCAATGATGGGTGGATCCTTATTTGAGTGTTAGATCTAAATGGATTTGAGCATATAATGTAAAACTTGAATGTTAGAGTTCTTATTTTTCTAGACATGTTTTCTAATATTTTCAAACCTTTGAAAACGTATTACTTAATTATATTTTGCTTTGAAATCACTGATAACTACATATGATTAGAATTTTCTTGATACTTTGAAAATATAATAGATGAATTTAGATTTATTTTTTGATTTTTTTCTTTTATTGGTTTTCAAAAGTTTTCAAAAACTTGTAATTTCGATCGTATTTCATTGAAATCTCTGATGATTTTACTTGATTAAAACGTTCTTTATATTTTGAAATCAAATAAAAGAGTTCTAGCCCAAAGAATATTTTTGAGAAGAAATTTCTCTCATTTTATTTATTCTAAACGTGACTTTATAATTGTACTTTGAATAATGTTTTCACAATGGAATATTTCCGGTTTACTTTTCCTAAATGTGAGCTGTAAATTGGGATAAAAAAATTCCATCTAACATGAGAATAGGTATCTATCCGGGTTTGTAAGTTGGATCAAGTCTTTTATCTTTATGCAAAACCCTAATTTTAAGCCTTTTATTGTTTTAATTTAGTTTAGTTTAAATTTTGCTATTTCGATATTTAGGTTAGAATTGATTTGATTTCTTTACTCTTAGTTTATTTAATTGCTTGCAATTTTACTTCATTTGTTTATTAGCTAATTAATCAACACTTTGAAAACTCAAAATCAATTTTCTTTTCTTGTTTTTAAAAAAGAAACCACCAGATAGAAGAATTTACAAAATTCTAGTGTTCACTTTCATAATTCCCTATGAATATAATCCTGATTTCACCAGGTAAAACTACATTACACGTCATTATACTTGAATGTTATTTTTAACTGCACATTATGAAACAGTCGTCTTCACTTCTTTCTTCATTTCATAGGATGTTGCTTTAGAAACCCAAGTCGATATTTCCCTTAATAAATCATCCTCTTGGTTGATTTGCACAATGTCCAATTTTGCCTTTATCAACCATTCTATCTTATTGTCTTAGACAAAGAAATCTTTTGCTAGTGTCTTTTTACTACATCAGCCTACCACCCCTGGATCAATATTAAATATAATTAGGTGATATTGGCTACCATTAGACTAGTGTCAACTTTAACATTTCACATTATCCTGTAATCTTAGGTCGTTCTCATGTCTTCATCAAAATTGTTTGATTTGGATGAGTCAAAACATTATCCCTATCAGTTGATATTCTGCTGTCTTAAAGACATTAGCTGATGATTTTGAAATTCAAATTATCAACTTCAGATAATTCAAACATCATTTCATCTATTCTATTATCTGACAGAGATAGTTGTACGCTTTAGTTATTAATAATAATTGGCATATTAACTTTCCATAGACCATTGAATTTCTAGCTACCATCATTGATTAGCACATAATATTGTACATTTTTACACCATTTTAACGTACTAATTACATAAATATATTCATTTGAAACTTGATTTTATTAAATGTTTCTTACACACTTGTGTTTTATGTTGATTACCATTTTTAGGAACTAATTCTAGGCATTGGAAGCTTAAATAACTTATGAAATGTAAGTGGAAAAGTCTTGAGTGAATTTGAGGCAAAAATTGCAAATGAAAAATCAAATGTGGTAAGGACAACTTTTGGTGTTCAAGAACTTGCTCAATAAGAAAAACATAAGAAACATTACCATGATCTTTTCCTATACCACGTAGTGCCATAAGTTTTAATAATAACTAATGTAAGGGAAGTTGATGAATAGAAGGGATAGAACATATAGACTATGAATTTCTTTTTTAGACTATGAATGCCTAAAAAGACACATAAAATAGATGCACTCTCATAAAAAAAAAAAGAATTCTTATTCAAAATCAACCAATGAGTCTTGTAGGCTTACAAAGTTTAAATAGAAAATTTTAACAAGCACAAATTGAAAACTAAGAACCAAAAATAAAGGA
This sequence comes from Pouteria glomerata, assembly GCA_035590655.1. Taxonomy (NCBI): domain Eukaryota; kingdom Viridiplantae; phylum Streptophyta; class Magnoliopsida; order Ericales; family Sapotaceae; genus Pouteria; species Pouteria glomerata. The sequence goes on from JAVXUM010000023.1 coordinate 11,795,607, forward strand.
AATACGAAAATAAAATAATTAATTAGTCTACAAAATTCTTTAACTTTATTGCTAAACTAAATATAGTCTCTAACATAAAAAACAAAATAATATAAGTCTAAAATAATGAAATTAGCATTCTTGAAGCCATCCATTGGACCATAGACCATGAAAATACATTTGTCTCAAAAAACAAATACCCACAACAGATATATTATAATGCCAAAATGGACATTGTAACTAAATTTGGAAACCAAAATAAGAGAGTGTTTGGAGGGTAAAATTTTTAGTAAATTTTGGTAGTTTTTTGTTAAAAATTATTAGTGATAATTTTTGGTGTGTTTAGTGAAGCAAAATGAAAATTTTGACAACTTTTGGTAACTTTTAGGTGTTTGGTAAAATTGTTACTGTAACAGAGTAGAAAAGTGACAACTTTTAGTTGTTTGGTAAAATTTTTTACTGTAGTAGAGTAGAAAAGTGAAAAAAAGTGAGGCCCGCTGTAATAATTATTTACTGTAGCAGAGCAGAAAAGTGAAAAAATTGTGAGTTTGACAAACACTCAATTACTGTAGAAGTGACAACTTTTGGTATTTTTTTGGTGTTACTTGACCTCCAAACGCAGCCTAATATTCCTTACTCTTTAAAAAATTTCTCCAATCCAAGTAATTTAGTGCAATCTAGGGTGGCTTCACTATAAAAACTCCTATATCCTCTGATCTCCATTTTCTTTATTTTCTCATCCAATATTTCTTCTTTGCTCATCTACGGCATCTGAAAGTTCGTGAATCTCACTTCTGGTGATTTATCTTTTCTAAAGCTCAACTTTGTAAAGTTTGTTATTGCTCGATCACTAGAGACACTCTTCGTTATATGAGTAACATCACACCTTTCTTTCTTTCTCTCTTTCTCTCTATATTTTGTTTTTTCTCTTTCTATTTTATGATCTTATCTACAATGTTTAATGTCATGTAACAAGTAAAAAGATGGTTAAAGTAGGGGAAAAGTATGAAAAATTATACCATTTCACTTTTATTGGATAGAACAAAATGGAAGATGTTTCCAAGATATTGAATTTTCATAATTTAGGGTGAAAAGAACTTTTATTTCTATGATTTTAAATATATGGTTGACATACAACAATTAACGGGATATGAGTAGTTTCTTGTCCTGGATTTTTAGTCAATACTTCAAGATTTTAGATCCTCTTCATTCCATGCATATATGCTTGCAAATGGGGAGTTCCTTTCCATGTTTGTATGTGTGCCACCTCAGTAAATTAAAAATCGATAATCAAGTTTTCTTAATATATAGTAAAAAATTAAATAATTCTAAATATGATGTTAAAATTATTAGATACTTGTCATGTCGAAACCTAATATTTTATTAATGTGTGTTAAACACTTGTAAAAATGTCTTATTATTTTTTAAAATGGATTGGAACACATGACATATATTAAATATTTTTCAAAAAAATGTTTTATTACTATTTACAGACACTTGTCATGTACTTGTCAAATACTTTATTCACAAATGTCAAAAACTTATCGAAACATGTCTTCTTCCTCCTCCTCCTCTTATTATTATTATTATAAATAAATACTTGTGTCCTTATTAAATATTTTTAGCTTATGTCAAAAGTTTATTTAGACGTATCTATTTTTTTTTTTAAATAAACACAAGAATATCTATAGATAAATGACGCACACTTATAGTATCTTTATCAAATATTATGGAGACACTTGTTAATCATTTAATTCAATGAGATGGCAGACTTCCATAACATGAAAATAAAGGGAAGGATCCTAATTAATTCATATTTTTGAGCCACTTATTCATTTATGCATTTAGGGACGATGTAGCATCATCCTCTAGATGCCTCATTAAATAAAATTTATTCTTCACCTATCAAAAATATATGTACTGCATGTCATGACTTCAAAATTTGGGAATTAAACTAAATCCTGAAATATTGCATGATAGTAATGACACTGAGCTAGTTGTTGATTGAGGTTGCATTATTTAATACAGGGGGTGACCAGTAAGAGGTAAGAACATTATGTGTTCCTCTTAATATTTTAGATGGAAATTAAGAGTAAAATATCTTTGAAAATATACTCAGGCATATATATATATATATATTTGAAAGAATTTATATTTTGTTTATATGAATTAATAAGAAAGAAAGCGAAAGAAGAAAACTAAGATGGCCATAAATGTACAATCTAGCTAATTCATTCATCTCATAGGTTTAATAGAGTTTTTTCAAACATTTGTAATTCAAAAACTTTGAATGGGGTTATTTTTATTTTACTTGAGAGTTTTGAATTAGTATCTCCTGATCGTATTTCTCTCAAAATAAAAGAAAAGATAGATATAGGTAATGTGTCTTTCCAAAGCTACCACACTAATGAAAAAAATATTCTTGTGATTTTTACACAATAATGCACTTCCATCTATTACGCAGGAGAAAATAATCAATGCACAAGTTACATTAAAAGATATTTTCTTTTTCATTTTTCTTTTTGTATGCCAAAATGCCAAGCAAAAAAAAAAAAAAAAAAAAATTTTGAGTCCAACTTTAAAATAAAAATAAAAATAAAAATTGTTTAATTCCAAACAGAGCATAATTAAATTCTAATCACAGTGGGCGTAATTGGTGTTTCAAGAAGCGGAGGTGGTGGTATTGTTTCTGTTTGGAGCGAGAGTGTGTTTATTGTTGTGCATCCACACTTTGAGGACTCTCCTCTTGACTCCAATCTCTTGGCACAAGTTCTGCACCACTGACTCCTCCACCTTCTGTATCTTCCACCCAACTCTCTCTGCAAACGCTAGCATCTTCTCCTTCTGCTCTTGGCTGAACTTGGTCCTGAATCTCTTCCTCGTTTCTTTCACCGTGGTGGTCCCACCCTCATCCTGATCCTGATCATCATATTCAGCCTCATAACGGCCGATGATCAACCCACCTGCTTTGTAGGGCCGCGGCACTATCATCTGCCGTGGTGCTGTCCTGCATGTAGAAGAGATCACCATACCCGTCGGGTACCCTAGCAGCAGCTCTGGCTGATCTGGGGAGTGGTGATATGGACCACCACAGGCACCAACACTACCGGCGGCTTGGATCTGATATTTCCGGTGGAAGTTCCGGTGGCAGTTGCAGGCTGAACACTTGAGGGATTCGGGGGTACCTTCATCGCCGACGGCCATGAACTCGCCGCAGCCGTCTGTGGCATTGCCGCCTATGGAGGCTGCGTGGTTCTTGAGGCATTCCCTGTACACCACTAGTTTCTCGTCGGGAGTAGTACTTCTCTTCTTGTTCACTTTGTCTAGGATGTGCTCTTCTTGGCTTGAAGTGCTCATCTCTCTCTCTCTCTTTCTCTCTCTGAGGAATATATGTACTTTTCTTCTTTAATTTTTTTTGTAGATGATGATGACGAGACAGAATATATATGTATAGATAGAGAGATGTAGGAGAAATTAAGGGAAATCACATATGTGATGTGAATATGTGTAGTGATTGGTGGGAGGGATCATTGAGGAAGCCAAATTATATATAGTGAAGCTATAGCTTGTAGTTGTTCTGCCCTCACCAACTACTACTAGCGAAAGCATGTTGAAGACTTAACAGACACCAGCATATATAGCTGATCTCTCCACTTGTACATTTTTATCATTTAATGCATTTCACGAGATGGACAAGGTCTGCTTAGTATTTGGTCTCTCCTCTCCCTTGATCTCATTTAACATCTCATATACATACAAATATATTTATATATCTATATGCTCTGAGAGAGAGAGAGAGAGAGAGAGAGAGAGAGAGAGAGATTTTAAAAGTTGGGGGCTTGCTTAGCTTGCACTATCAGGCATAAGGTTGTGCCGCGGAAAGGGAAGAGAATGAGTTTATATATAGACTTAAAAAAAAAAAAAAAAGTAAAAATGGTAAAAAAGAAAAATGTTTAAAGGACATACACACGTATATATGGTAGCCAAAGCTAGCATTGTTTCACGGGTAGTTAAGAAATTGCTAATACTTTTACAGGAAAAAAAATAATATCACAATGTACAGCATGTTCACAAATATGCAATAATGGACAATGAAAGGAACATGCTGCTGTTCGGACACACACACACACACACATATATATATATGATGATTTTAATTAATCTATGTTACTCTCATCTTGTGTTTAAAGGAATTTCTTGTATTTAATTGAATGTATATTCAATTCTGTTCAGTAAATAATTATTTCAATATATATAACTGGAGTGTTCTTCTCATCTTGTGAAAGGCTTTCCCCCGATGCATTTATTTTGAGACAAAAATAATACATTTGTGAGTGAGTTTGGAACGATAAAAAGTGAGATACAATTAGATAAAGTAAAATAATTTGTGAGTTCGTAATTCGTATAGTAAGATAAAAAGTAAATAAATTTTAGAAACTTTCAAAAATTTTTATTATTTTTTAATATTTTTTATATCTCCGAATAGAGCACGCGCGTGCATATATATATATATATATACACACACTATTCCACGCAATTCACCAGGTGAATTCAAGGACATATTCATTTTTTAACTTTTTTTTTTTTTTTTTTTTTCTAGAATTGGTCTTTGTAAATAACATATTCACTTTTATTTTTATGATTCATAAAAGTCAAATAATTAATGAACTCAATTTTTTTTTCCAAAGAACATTCATCATTACATTATATTTTTTTAACCTAAATCCTGTCCCACCCTAGACTTGTAGTCACAACCAATTCTGTGGGTGAATAATTTCTAACTACTTGAACTATCGCTTAATTTCAAGATGAATTCACTTAAATCGTTGAATATCTAAATCTACTATTTGAAAAGATGAACTTAAAGAACATAAATTAATAAACATTAAGTACATTATTAAAATTGAAAATTTTGGTGAAAATAAAATTAAATACATCATTTTAAAAGAGTTATTTCACTGAAGCATGAATGAAATATATCTATATATATATAATTTGAATGTTTTGGGGCATTTTTTTTCACTAAATTCATTTGTCCAAACCCTTCATGTTGTATTCTATAGATATTGGAAAATCAAATATGAGCAAGTTTATGAAAAGTTATTCATACTTCTAGTTCGCATGAAATGTTTTCCTTTTCTCTTTGGGATATATCAATTACATTGAGATTTTAGTTGATCATGAGTTTTAACCGTATGATTCCTAGCATTTCAAAGTGTGTATATATGTGAATGAGAAAGACAAATATCAGTAGTTATGATAATTTTATCTATGTTATTTATTTGGTGAAATTTATGTTAATAATATGAGTATAACAAAAAAATTAATTTATATAAAACAGTTATGATTGCATATGACCATGGTTAGAATTATTCTGTGCAAATATATATTAAAATGTGAGTACAAGTGAAATTCATACGATTATCATCATTTATAATAATAAGTGAGGTTATTAAATAAATATAAAAATTAAAATAAAATTATTTAAATAAATAAACCAAACCAAACCAAACCAAACTAAGCCTCTTCCCACTAGGTGGGGTCGGCTATATGGATTTGACGACGC
>JAVXUM010000023.1:11803835-11818030 GCA_035590655.1 Pouteria glomerata
ACCTTTTGTTGTGTTTACTCTGATACGGAGACCGTTGAGATCATGATATGCTTGCTATAACACTCACGACCCCGGGCTCCCGGGTTCGGGGCGTGACAATTGGTAAGTACTATTCTAACAAAATATATTATGTTTTACTACTTAATTAGAATAGGTTATATTTCTAATACAGTTAGAAAATATTTTTAGGTACAAACTGCAATCATGGCCACACAAGTTGCAGTAGATCTTTTTAACTGTACTAATATGGATGCGGTTTATCGTTTAGCGATAACCTTAAGAATGGTAGGTCGAAGGACTGCTACAACACTAAATGAGGAGCATCAAGTTTGAGGGGATGACAGGAGGTCTAGATCAAAGGGATCTAGACTGTTTAGCTCAGCTGGAGTTGGACCGTCTATCTTAGCTAAAGTTGGACTGTCTACCTCAATCGACCCATCAGTTAGAGTGGGCCCATCAACATCAGACGTGCCGATATTATCATCCGGTGCACCTAGTTACCTCCCAAGCATTAATGACTATGCAGTGATCACTAAGCCTGATAAGTGGCTGCCGCCACACTTTGTTCAGTCAGTTATACCATCAAACGATATCTAGTTGGGTGCTTTTACTTTACCATCGAACTGTCCACAAGTACCCTCTCCGATGCAGTATGTGAGAAGAAAGAAGGCAAGGCTTCAGTATCAGGTTAAGATGGATAATACGAGTCATGTATAGTTGGATGAGCTTATTAGTCATACACAAGGGACTGAGCAACCCTCTCAACCGACGGAACATCTGACTCATCCATAACTAAAGGAAAAACGTAAGAACTTGGCGCGAGCTAGGAAGGTTCTTAGCTGTGGCACATAGAATCTCTAACATCCGACTCATCCATAGATATGGGAAAGATGTAGACATTAATTTCTTCTTTAAAATGCTTTTTGAGAGCTTGTCCAAGGAATGTTTACTTTAAGATCTTCTTTTATGATAAGTCAACTTTGTCCTTTTTTTTTTTTTTTTTTTTTTCTAATGCATACAAATTAAAACTATTCGATTAAACATGTTAGAGTTATCTTTGGTTTTATTATTGCTTTCAAGGTGCTGATGTGAGGTTGTTCATCTATATTCAAGTTCTAAATGGTGTAATCAAGGGTTAGATCTCCAGCATGTATTTTGCTTAGATCTCCAGCATGTCTTTTGCTTCATATGCCAAACAGTTAATTCCCATATTCATATTATTTTTGTTCTTATACAGGTAAAAATATTATATAAATGAGAAGGCTTATTCAAACTTAAGTTAATTTTATTTAACCAAATTTACTATCAAGACATTTTTCACTAAACTCATTTTTGCTTCTTATGTAATGTGTGACTTCAAGAAGACTTGCTACATATGATTTAGAAAAAAAAAACAAATTCACTTTACAACCTTCAAAATTTATGTTTTGAGGACATTTTGGAATTTTATTTCTATACTTTGGTAGTTTTTACAAACTTCTTTTGCTGCCTTGCTTGAACACTTTTGATACTTCATATTTTTTGGTCTAACTTTTATTATTATTATTTTTTGAACAAATTATATGTTTTCAATATTTACTGTATGCAAAATTTGTATGAATTTGAAATTTTAGATTTGCACCAACTCAATGTACTAGTTCTATTGTTTCCAAGCAAAACACACTTGTGGTTCCCAAGCTCATTCTAGTACAAGATTTTGGCCAAAATTCTAGTAACGTAGTATTTTCTATTTGTAAAATTTCAACTTGATTTTCTTGTATTAAAGTTACACACTCATCATTCTTTCATTTTTCTTATTCCCTCAATAAATTCAACCCAAGAAGATACTCGTTAACAATTACATGGCTAAATGTATGTTGAAGAGGTGGTTTAATGGAAAGATTACTTCATCTATGGTGATGAGTAATCCCAAGGAGAAAGGTATTTAGCTTCATGGCAAGAATGCTAAATAGTACTATATGTGTTTTATAAATAGTATAAAATGAAGTTGATAAAGCAATGTAAATCTTTTCCAAGAGCAAATTTTTTTCTATTTGTATCCAGGGATACATTGACTTTTTTCTGCATTATCATAATGAAGTACTTGTTTGTTTCATTCTTGGTTGTTTGTGAACTGGACCAAATGAGTTCTAGGAAGCTGCCAAAACAAAAGTTCTTCTTAGAATATTTTCTATGTTGTTTTCATTTTATCTTTCTTTGTTGATCATAGGAGATAGCATTTTGCATGTAGGCCTATACCTTAATTTTTTTTTTTCTTTGGGTTTCAGTTTGCACTCAAGTTTTTGATTAAATTTAACATTAATGTTTGAATTTCAAGTGATGTTTGGTTTATAGGTAAAGTGAAAATGCATTATGAAGCTAAGTTTTTTTATTAATTGTACTTTCTATAATTATTTTTTCTTTAACAACATTTGTTAATTTTTTTATTAATCCTGATAGTAGAGCAAAGAAATTCCTTAGGATTGGGTAGCATATTTGATGTGGGGTTTAGTATTTCTCATTTTATTTTCTCTCTATATTTTTTTACCAAAACAAAGGGTTTTACCCGCGTATGGATGTTCTTAAGGTAGTATTTAAAAATTATTTTTTACAAATTTTAAAATAATTTTTATTTTTTTAAGACATCTTAGCTCCTTATTCCTAGTATTCTTATGTTGTTTGGCACCATGTGAGTTTGATGGATGTAGATGCTTTTGTTGATGGTAGCTTGTGTGATGTTAAACTGTTTACAAGAGGGTAGCGGATGGTCGCATAGAAACCGCGAACTCTGTTTGCGTGTCTTAATAGAACTGCAAAATGGCAATGGGTTTTTAAGTGAATAGGTTTTCGATATTCTAGAAATTGCGAACTCGATATGCATTTTTGATATTAAAACCGCAAAATTATATTGCATTTCTCCGGCATTTGTCTTACCCAGCCGGATGTGGTTACCAGAAACTACAAACTTGATTCGTATTTTTGATATTGAACTCGCAAAATCAGATTGCATTTCTCCTACCGATAGTGAAAACCGTGTAATGGTGATACGGTTCTCAAATCCCACACTCATATTGCTATTTCATAGATCATATTTGTCCAAATTCTCTTCTTTTTGCTAGGGGCGGACCCAGAATTTTAACTGGGGGGCACCGAACACTTAAAAAATTAACGAGTTACATCAAAATTAAGAGTATGATAAAAATTACATTACTTTTAAGAAAATAGAAAATTATTACTAAATATTAAACCAATAAATATACTTTTTACAGTTTCATGGTTTAACTACTCCTTTTAAGATCACTAAAGGTTTAATAAAGATGTTTTTTGTCACTAAAAAAAATAATTATTATTAATTTTATTATATATGAAATTTATTATAACATTGTATGTTATATTTATTGATATTATGCTTAAAAGTATTCATTAGTGTAGTAAAAAAAATATACTTTATTTCACACATAAATACTTTATTTTGATTTTTTTAAATTATTTTTATGTTAAAAAATTTTGAATTAATTTTAATTTTTAAATAAAATCAAAATATTAAGGGTATTTTGGTAATTTTATGTCCAAAATTAAGCGGGGTCACTTGCCCCTTTGCCTCCATGTGGCTCCGCCACTGCTTTCTGTTGTGTTTCTGCAAAATTTGGACTAAACTGCCTTAGGAAAAAAAAATCAAGTTTCGTGGGAAGAGAAAAAACATCAAGCTTATTTCGAATAATCTAACTGCTGAAATTTCAATTGGAGATCAGAGATAGATTTTTCGTTGAGCGAGCAACATGATGGTATGCGGTGTCGAGTATGACAAACTAGGGATTCTCGCAACATTTTCTTATTTTTCTCATCATCGTCAGTAATATACTTCCTAAATCGGTGCACTTGATTTTGGCTGTAAATGTAACATTTTTATTCTTTGCTTTTTCTTTGATAGGGAAAAAAATTAATCAATTCAATAGCTGTTAATCAAGTCTTCTTTCTCTTTCCGCTCAACCCCAATCTCAATGCTTTGTCGGTTTCTCTGAGTTTGCAAAGAAAGAAATGGAAACTAGAGAAATAGAGGTTGAAAGAGCGACCAAATCATAGTTTATTCTCCAACTTTATCTTACTTTAGTCAATGAGTTTGGGTTTACGGCATAGGACTTGCAATCATCTGTATAACTAACCCATTTCAAGGTAGTTTTTTTGTAATTTCCACTCTTTTTCATCCCTCAAATTGCTTGTTTGGATTGTGTATACACACATTTCGCATAATCACAAAACCTAATTTTCTCTATGTATCATTCTTTTATTCATGGTCTACTTGGAATTGGGTTTTCACTCTTTTCTTCTAATTCTTTGAATATGATTTTTTCTTCCAATTCTTTGAATAGGATCTAATTTTGAAGCTTCTTGAAGAGATCGAGAAACACTACCTATCAGTGGCAGATCCAGGAATTCGAGTCAGTGTAGGCCCCAATCACAAGTGAAAATTTAAATTTCAAATAAATACATAAAAATATGATAAAATAGAAAATATTACACATTAATATCAAATGTTTCTTACATAAAATACAGAGTAAGTTACTCTTACTCTTTACCAAAAAAAAAAAAAAAATATGAACATATTTTGCTGCAATTCTTATTAAATATAAAAAAAATAAAAAAATTCAGGAAAAATGAACATATTTTGCTTCGGTTCTTATTGAATATAGAAGAGGAAAGTAAAAAACTTGGTAGGCAAGAGGGGCACGCCTTTGGTTCTTATTAAATACAAATAAGGAAAAAGGAAAATAAAAAGTTTGGTGGCAAGAAGGCTCAAACTTCCAACCTCAACATAGCATAAAAACTATGAGACTAACAGATTAGCCAACTGCACAAACAGCATGCACTAACTGCAAGTTCTAAAATTATTTTAATTAATTAAAATTCAATGTAGGCTTTCGCTTACACTCAGCTGAACATGGATCCGCTTCTGCTACCTATAGACATACATATTTGATTATACAGCGAAGGATGATACTACATTTTTTGGACTTTGGGAAGCTAAAAACTAATAAAGCATGGACCTTTCTCTTTATGTACTTAAGAATATAGCAATTATATAATTAGGTTTCGGGTAATTCGATTTTGTGTTTGGGGGTGTGTGTGTGTGTGAGAAAGAAAGAGAGAAAGAATGAGCTGGAGTTGGTTATTTTGAATCAATACTGAAGTTTATTGTCGCATGCCTGAATAAATTATTACAGTTGGGATAAGGTTTGCTGCGCAAGAGGAAAGTTGAAAATTTAATATATGCTTAATTCAAATTTTTTGTTATAAAGTATTTGCTGATTAATTTTCTTTAATTTTGATATGGGGCAGGATTACATTGGTGTGCGCTAGTTCCTGCTTGCTTTGCTAGGCTATGTGGATGTTGGAATGTTGAATTTCATAATTACATCAGACTGGTATAAAAGAATGGTTGTTGGTATCTTTGTTCTCTATGGAAATACTATAGATGGTGGAATTGTGTTTCACTAAAATCAAATTCTGTAGCTACTTTGTTGTTCGCTTTTTTAGATCTGTTCATAACTCAGTTTTGGTTTAAAAGAGATTTAGAATAGTTGACATAACATAAATGAGGGGTATTCCCCTAAGATTTTGTATTTTATTATTTCTTTAATATATTTATTCTTACATTTTAGAAAAAAAATAGCATTCTTTTCCTTATTGCATATTTATTTTCTATTGTGAAGCTTTACTCTATTGGAGACATTAAATTTGCTTTGCTAACTCTATACTTACCATTGCACCCTCTAGACTTGTAGGGAAAAAAAAGACGGAAAGAATTCAAAATAAACCAATGATACAAGCCAACTATACCAGTAGTTATGGCCAATGTTTAATGCAAATAACACAACAACAAATTGTTTCCTTTGCTAAATTTTAGCTCTAAAATCCAACCTCGGCAAATAACATGTTCAATAAACTGTATCACATGCCTAATCATTATATCATCAAATAAGATGTTCATATAATGCATACAATAGCAATTAATGCTAGCCCAGCCCTTAAAACAAAATCAAATTACACACCGCAACATCATTATGGGAGATTTTGGCTACGCATGCTTCATGGTTGATTCCAAACAATATATCAACAAGTTTCACTTTTCCAAATCAAGATTAAGCATTGGAGCTCATGTTCTATCTTTATTTGTGCCACCATGATAAGAACAAAACTAATAACATATAAATAAATAAAAAATAGAACCACATTCCTCAAGGCCTCGTAATTGTGAACCAAAAATTATATTATCAAATTTACTCAAAAACTTCTACACCAATGGTTACTGAAGTGTCAAACGAACAAGGTCGTCATTATTACTTACTTGTCTGTCGATAACCTTCAAAATGAACAAATAAACCAATTATAAATATTTTATTAAAGGTTTTATTGTAGAAGAGGTTATAAATTACAATACAGCCTAAAGGATAAAAATTGACATATTAACATCTTAATGGTTTACATAAGAGGGTTATACCTGCGATAATAATTGAACCTCGGCTAAAATAGATTACGAGTGAATCTGCCTTTGCTTGAATTGCTGAATCTTTCTCGGTCTATTTACTCCCTCTGTGCATAAGACATTTCGACGTTTGTGGGCACATTTGTGATTATTTTTCTTTTTTAGCCCATCACTCTAAGGTTCATGGGGTTAAAAGAAGCAAGGGGATCTACTACTGCAGCCTCTTTGCTCGTTGTTCTAAACATTTCATACTTATCCATAAGGGAGTGACCCTCGCTTACAGGACAACGAATACTGTTGAACGCCTCATTATTTCAAACTGTACGATATACTAATTGCATAAATTTTGAATATAAGATGTCAACTAATTGTGAATCTGTCAAGTTAGAGGAAAGACTTTCACCAAAAGCGAGGCCACTTTTCGCATGCCAAATCCACCATTTCATGATGTACTTATTTGGAATTTTATAAACACGACACACATTGAATACCCTTAAAATATGCGTACAGAGGAATCTGTGCATCTCATATAAATAACATGTACAAGAAATCAACATTAATGACGGGTTGAAATTAATCTTATATGCCCTGTCTACTTTGTTTACAATCTTCAAATGAGGACCTTCAATAGGATCATCCTTGTCCAATCCGATTTTATGCTCTACATCAAACTGCTCATTAAAAAGCCTAAATATGTTAGGTGTGTATGTTTCTACAGCTTGCCTTAAAATGGTAGAATTCTTGATTACAAAGTGAGAAAAAGTCTCCCTCAATTCACAATCACTCTATAATTCTTTTTCGCTAACATCTATCAAAAATATTTCAAATCCTTGGAAGAATTTTTTCATGGTTAGGTGACTTCCCAATACTAGTTTCACCCTTGCGTTGGTACTTTTGCTCAATTATGTGCTACGCACCTCAGCAGTAAATGTGTCTTTCATGTAAGCAATACACCACTAATGCTTATTTTGATAAAGTCTATCAAGCGATTTATTTCCAACAAGGTTAAGTCTTTTCTCTATGTTCTTTCACTTTTCCTCAAACTCATTAACATCAAGGAAGTCATATATACGACTATGAAGTTCAGATATAAAGTATTTTGTGTTTCCTTGTTAAATACCAGCCAAGTTCTTCATGGCATTCTGACCAATATGTCAAGTACATAGTCTATGACGTACAGTAGGCAGCACAACTTCCAAAGCCTTTCCCACTGCTGTATATTGTCCCTGTGACATTGAAAAAATATTTTCGAAAGCCATGCGAAGGAGGCTATTATCTCATCGAACAAAAAAGTGCCCCTAAATATTACTAAATGTTTACATTTATTAAAATCAATGAAAACCCCTAAAGGCTAAGACTCTTTGTTAGTGCCAAAGGTGGTGTCGAACATTACCACATCCCCAAAGGCTTGATAGTCAACTAGCTTCTTTGAATCGGCTTAAAACATATTTGTTATTTGCCTTGTATGATCAAGTTGGAAGTCATGAAAAAAGAAGGACTTCATCTAGATTGTTCTTAAAAATACTCTAAAATGGCAGTAGCCTCTCCTAATTCCATGTCTTTTGATCGTTTAGTGTGTAGATATGTTTCCACATCCTCCCTAGCGAAACTCACATTTTCTGGGCCCCCAGTTTCTACGCTCATATACTTGTGTGTTGTCTTCGACTCAAGGCCTACTCCTTGTGCAACAACAATAGGATGTGCTTGGACTTCATTAATGCTTCGATGTGCTTTAAGTCAATGAGTGGTTTGTTTATCCTCTAGCTCATGATTATGCTCTTCTATAAAAGATGTCACATAATTCTTTTTGTTTTCTTTATTCAAAGAAATTCTCATAAGAACACCACAATCACATCTTGTTTTTGCACGATGTTCAAAATAAATGCGCTGTGGATCTTTAGACTTTTTGTCTTGTCTAAAACATACATATGTCCTAGATATCACCACTCTATCATTTCTCTTGTTTGTTCCTCTAACTCGACCACCAAATCTAGAATCACATGCATATTTTTTTCAAAATGCAAAACTTGCCTCAATTGGATTGAACTTTATCCTAACAAATGGCTTGTAAACTAACTCAACTACATTGTCACTTGTAACTTTAGAAGAAAACTTTGCTAACAACAACTCTTTACCTTGGGTAGATTTTGAAAGGTCAATTTCTACAATTTTAATTCCATTACCTTTATGGTCCATATTCATCATTATGCCCTGCGTAGCAAACCAACATATAAGAAAGAAGAAGAATTTAATATTCTAGAAAAATTTTTATACAAATGTATACAAAAAAAAAAAAAAATTAGCCCAAAACAATTAATATGTTTTTTTCATTGTAAAAAAGGAAAAAAAAAAATAAAACTTTTGTTGTAGTGAAGGACAAAACTTATTTTTTTTTTTTTTAATACAGGTGTATAGTAATAAAGGTATACTAAAAAAGGTAGACAATTATAACAATTAATCTCATTTCTTTATTTTTTCATTTTTTGGGGGTAAAATTGTTCTTACAATATTCAAATTGAAATTGAATACTCAATTTACTTATCCAATTCTGTATTTTATAAAATATTTTATACAGATGTATTAAAAAAAAATCTAAGAGAGACCAGTCCAAAACAATTAATATCTTTTCCTTTAAAAAAAATAAAAATAAAAATAAAAACTTCTAATATAAGGAAAATAAACTTATTTTTTATACAAGTTTGTACTAAGGAAAAAAAAAAAAAAAGACAATTGTAACAATTAATATGGTTTCTTTATTTCTTTTGTTATTTTTTTCGTAATTTTTTTTTGTTAAATTGGTTTTGCAACATTTAAATTAAAATTATCCAATTAAAGCACCTGATTTTATATTTTAGCAAATTTTTTGTATATAAATATATAAAAAAGAGATAGAGAGATTACCCTAAAACAAAGTATAAAAAAATAAATCTTCTGCAGTAGGAAAGGAAAAAAATTATTTTTTTATACAAGTGCATACTAAAGCAAAAAAACAAACAATACTTACCCAAAAAAAAAAAAAAAGGCAATTGTAATAATTAATGTAAGTTTTTTGTTTTTTTATCTTTTTTTTTGTGATTTTTTTTATTAAATTGAATTTGCAACATGCAAATTAAAATTGAATACCTAATTCTAGCATTCAAACAATTATTCACCCAGTTCAACCATTCAAAATTCTAGCCTTTAAAATTTTGGAAGCTCCAGCATTCAACTTCCAACTTCAAGCCCTCAATCAATTTGGAAGCTCCAGTGTTCAACCCACAATGTTCAATCTTTCGGCCAATACATGTCATTGAAATCAATTAACCCTGCCAACAAATCCTGCCAGCGTCGCCTTTCATTTTGCAGTCATGTGATCATTTAAAAATCACGTGCCTAATCCAATCCATGCCAGTGTTACTTCTTATTTTGCAGTTTAAAAATCACGTGCCCAATTCAATCCAACGGTTTGTAAAGAATGTCTAATGGTTGACATTGTAAGTAATGTTAGCCCGAGGCGGGGGGCTGTAGTAAGGAAAGAATTGCTGTCGCAACAGTAAGACAAAAACGACTGCGTTTTGCCAAAAAAAAACGATGCCATTCCAATAACAAATGCTCAAAGACTTCTCTAGCAAATGCTTCGTGCACCCAAAATCCACCTGCACGTTTGGCTTTTTGAAAATTTTAATGACTGTTCGCGCTATCTTCTTCCACTAATTTGTGGTTCTGTAAAGCTCACGCCATTCTTCTTTCTTGAACAGATGCCCAGAAGCAAAAGAGCACAAACCCCATCATGGGTAAGGAAAATCTCTCCATCTTGATATCTGAGTTAATCCCTCTAATAGCTTCAAACCTAGTAAAATCATACAACAATCAAAACCATTTAACGTTTAGTCCAATCAATGGTCAAAATACAAAAATATTGCAAGGCAAAATATGCAAAGATTGAAACAGAAGAACTAGTCCAATTACGTACTTGGAGAAGAGCAACAATGAGAGTACATTTCCGATATGCAAAAAAACAATTGATGAACAATTATTTTATTTTTTTGATGAACAATTGAATTTTTTTAGTCTCTCGTCTTTTATATTGTTTATCAGAAGATGGATTTTGTTGTAATTTTTATTTTATTTTTTGGGTTTTGTTGAGATTTTTACCTGGAAAGTGCTTTTTAGATCGTTTACCAATTTCAATTTAATAAAGAAATATTAAAATGGCTAATGGGTTTATAGATTTCTCTTTTATATATGACCATGAGTTATTTTTTAATTATTATTCTATTTTTATATAATTTTTATTTTATTTTTTTTGGTGAACAATTGGATTTTCTTAATCTCCTATCTACTGTGAATTTATTACCTTTAACTTATAAGTTTTAGAGACAAAGTTAAAGATGGGTTGGGTTCATGGCCCCTCAAAGTAAAGTGTTAATTAAAAAAATTTTAACTATAGTTCTGGCCTCTTTAAAATTTTAAAAAATGATGAAATTTGTTAAGAAAAACAATAACATATATCTTAAATTTTGTTGAATATCCGATTATGTAGTAACGTATTCAAATAGAGTTTTAGGAATATGCCATTTTACTTTGTACATTTTTTTTATTTGATAAAGTGTATTTACCTTGAAAAGTTTTGTGCAATTATGAAATGTCATGTATAAGTGAAAAAATGCAATTTCATGTATAGAATGAAAAATTCTAAAAAATTTCCTAGTACATAAACAATTGAAAAATTCTGCAACTGTAACTATAATAGGCAGTGTAATATTTTCATTTGATGACTTTATTTTTCATTTTTTCATGTTATGGAAAATTATGGTTTGCAATCATATTGGTTTAATTTTATTATCTAATTTTATTGTAGATATAATGAATGTGGATGGTTGGGATGATTTTTGCATGGATGATTTGTTTGAAATGGCTTCAACATCAATGGAATAGGACTTATGTGAAAATGTTTCAACACCAACGGGGGAGGATTTATGTGAAAATGCTACAACACTGATGAGAATGGATGAAGCATTAACAGTTTCCGCACCATTTGTCGGAATAGAGTTTGATACGTCGGATGCAAGCCTCGCATTTTGGAGAAAATATGTAGATGACAATGGATTTGACAGCTGAATAAAGTTCACAAACAAAAGAAAAAGTGGTGGAGTCATAACATCTATGAGAGTTGTATGCTCTCGAGAAGGCGTAAAGGTGGGAGATCCACGTCGTATTCATCCCAAGCATCGTTCGGATACTAGATGTGGATGTAATGTCAAAATGGGAATTTCTTTAAATAATAAGGGGAATTATTATGTAAAATCCTTTGTTGGAGAACATAACCATGTGCTGGAGGGTAAAAAAACCACTCATCTCTTTAGAGCACATCGGGCCATCAATTTTCTCCAAGAACGGGCTGTTTCAATTGCAGTAGGTGTCAGACTTAGCCCCAAGACAATTCATAGGTATATGAGCATAGAAGCTGGGGGATTTGAAATGTTGGCTTCACTAGGGAAGATGTAAAGTCACATTTATGTACTAAGTGAGCAAAAGATTTGGAATTAGGGGAAGCAACAACAATCTTAGAGTACTTTCAAGAACAATCAAAGATAATTCCATCATTCTTTCACTATTTTCAATTAGATTGTGACAGACAAAATTACTAATATTTTTTGGGCAGATGCAAAGATGGTGGTTGACTATCAATGTTTTGGTGATGTGATTATGTTTGACATTACTTTTGGGACCAATAAGGAATTGAGCCCTCTAGGCATTTTTATGGCGTTTAACAATCATAGATAAACTGTGGTATTTGGGGATACATTGTTGTTTAATGCGGTGGCTGCCTCGTTCAGATGGCTATTCAATACATTTCTTTGATGTCATGGAGAAAAAATGCTAATGACAATTTTCACAGACCAAGATGCTGCCATGAAAAGAGCACTGGAAGTAGTTATGCCCCCAGTGCATCATGGACTTTGTACTTGGCACATTCTAAAAAATGCAGAGAACTTGAGTGGTATTCTTGGGGCTAAAAAAAAATTCTTCATACACGAACTTTCTAAGTGCATGTATGAGTATTTTGATATTGATGAGTTTGAACAAAAGTTGAAAGAAATGGTAGAACAATTTGGCCTTGCCAGAAATAAATGGCTCCAATTACTTTATGAAAAGAAAACCCAAAGTTGTATTGCTTATATGGACACATATACTGTAGGGGCGCGCATCACACAATTGAGTGAAAGTGTAAATGCGATGGTGAAACAACATTTGAGAAATGAGCTGCAAATGAAAAAAAATTTTACTGGGTTCGAGATATTCTTGACAGACGTTTGGGAAATGGAATTATTGAGTGATTATAAGTTTGGACAAACAACTCCTCATGTGATACCCCTCATCTTTGAGAGATGAATGAATGGAAGGGATGGTTTTCATATGGGGTATGATGGGTTGATAATTAATGGGAATGAATCAAGGTTGCATGGATTGGTGTTGGTTAGCTTGCATGTGTTCATTGCTTAACATGCATGTTTTTATCTCTATGAGTGCATGGCATGAATTGTGTGTGCTTATAATGTTGCTTGTGTTGGCTTGATGAGAGGCATGTAGTAAGGTAGAGGAAATGAATAAGAAGAGCAAAGGAATGGATGGATTCGGCCAAGACATGTTTTGGTATTGAATTTTGACCAAATGGAGTAAATTAGGCTTGCCATGACCAATGGGAACATAGTTGGACCATTTGACTTCCATGTGTGCACATATATATATTTTATATTGGGAACATAGTAGAGGAGAGGGAGATGGCCGGGTAAGCCCTCCCATGGCTTGCCTTTGTTGTTAGTTTGCAAATCAAATAAGTCAAATGGACTTAAATGATGGTGGGACCCCATGGTTGATTTTCCTCCATCTTTATGCATACATATATATATATAATATTGATTATGGTGGAGAAGGAAGGAGAACCGGGCAAGCCTCCTTTTGGCTTGTTGTGGGTTTCAAATAATAGATATTTTATGCATTTAATTGAGGTGGGGCCCAAGGTTGAAATGGTTGGAAGACTTGCATGCATATAAGCTTGTATCTAATGTGTTTGGTGGTGTTTTGTGGCTCAAATTGGTTTGGCCGGCCACTCTCTTGCATTGTGATGATATATATGTATATTGATGATAAAAATATCATTTCTTGCTAAGTGTGAAAAGAGAAAGGAAGAGAGAAAGTTGAGGAAGAACCGGCCATGGTTTCCATTGAGTAAGATTGAGAGAGTTTGAGATTGTGAGAAGAAATTGAAGAGAAAGAGTTGGAGAAGAAGGAGAAGGAAGAAGGAAGAAGCAAAGTTGAAAGCAAAAGGAGGAAAGAAGTGGAGAGAGCTCAAGTCTTGAAGCTCTTGTGGTGTGGACTTCATCTTGAGGAAGGAGAGGCAATCTTGTGATCTTGGAGAGCTTGAAGTGGTTGAAGGGGATTGAGGTAGGGAACTTCTCTTCCTCTTTATCCTTTCCTTGTATCTTCTCTTTACTTTTCATGGTTGGAGATAAAGTTTTCCTTTATTTTAGGGTTGTGCCAAAACCCCTTTTTCCTTCTCCTTTCTTTTATGAGTTACAAACTTGAGATGTTGTGGTGGTGGTGGATGAGAAATGGAAGAGTGTTGTTGGTTGTGTGATGTTTTGTTGTTTTGGTTTTGGGTTTCCTTTGGTTAGTCATGTGTGTGGTTGTGGACTTGAGAGTTGGGTTATGAGGAGGAATGAAACTTAGGAAGAAGGAGAGTGAAGAA
>JAVXUM010000023.1:11823113-11859223 GCA_035590655.1 Pouteria glomerata
TACTTAACCCAATTGGTCTCTCTCTCTCTCTCTTGGACATTTGTTCACACCTCAAGCCTTACTAAGTCTTGCCATTCAATGCCTCCAACAACCAAAATACATATATATGTACGTTAGAGACAATTAGTCTTCCAAGCATTAACTCATGTGTCCCACTTGTTTAATGTTTCTTTGACTTACACTTAACTACAAAACAAATTGGAAGACCAAACCATTTGGCTGGCCACTCCTCCTTCCAACCTTCCTTCTCTCATTTATATATATATATGCTTATGTGAAAGTCCAAATTGAAATAAACTTAGTCAAAATTGCTGCCAAACCTTTCCCATGGCCGGTTCTCTCATTATCTCCCAATTTCTTTTTCACACTTTAAGTTAATCAAGCTTATTCTATTAGAACACCATTTAGCCGGCCACCATGTGGATTTTACATCACATTATAAATTATTACCAACATGCACAGGCAAGGTAACTCATTTTAGCTTCCCAACACTTAGAGCAAATTAAAGAACATAACCTTTAGACACTCCAAGCTATAATCTCATCTTCAAGGAGAGTAAATTCATGGTTCTAATTCATTCAAAAGATAGGGGCATCACAAATTGGTTTTCATACTAGTAGGTTAGTAACTTATAACATGATGTAAAATGTAACTAATTGCGGCCCTTTGGCTATTTATAGGTCTAAATGATGACGTATAATGTGGACCATGTGGCTATTCGTAGCCTTAAACGACAATGTATAATGTAGCTAATCGTAGCTCTATGGCTAAATGCCCTAAACGACGACATTGATTATACCCGCCCTGTGGATCTACACAAAAATAAGAATGTTGTTGTGATTTGATAATGATGAGAATAAGAAAGTTAATGATTGAATTAAATATTAAAATTTATGATGACGATTATGATATTTGATGATGATTGAGAATGTAAATTGGGAATTGATGAAGAGGATGATAAGAAATACTATAACGTGGTATAATCTTAAGAAAGGTAATAATGATATTGATATTTGATTTTAATGATGTATTATGATGATGTTAAGACTCATTATTCATGTATATGATGATCTTGTTCTTATTTATAAAATGTGTTATGATTACGTTGAAGTTATTGAATTAATCGTAATGGATACCTTTATATTATTTCTTTGCATGTTATTATGTTTTTATGATGCTACGTGGGTACGAATGGACCAGTGCTCACGTCCTTACAGAGTTTGTTGCAGAAACAGATACTGAGAACTAGGTAGGCATTTGGTGAGACTAGAAGTTTATAAGTTGTTGCAAGCATTGTATTTAAAATTCTCAGTTAAATTTTCATTTAGAATTGTAATTTTAGTAAATTTAGAGATTTATTTAATAGAGTTGTAAAAAGTTTAAGGCCTATATTATATATTATTATTATGGAATGTATTAGAGTATGATAGTCTAGCAATAGTCAAGGCATGGTTTATGTTATGCTATTATTTATTGTGGATATGGCCTTAGTGTTGCTTCGTTACTCTGATCCGAGAATAGATCATTAGAACATAGCTTGTATATTAAATTACTCACTCCTCAGACCATGAGATTCGAGATAGACATAACATGGTAAGTGGCTCTGAAAAATAAATAATATGACTATAATGGATTAGATGCATTAAATTTCTAATTCAAACTCGCTCCTCGGGATTTAGGATTTTAGGGCGTAACAAAAATAAAATAATTTTAGTCTTTAAAAATAATTATTTTTTCTATTCTTTTATAAACCTAGGGGTGTTTGTTCAAATTTGTAAATATTTTTTTATGAATGACAATGATGTCATTTGAAATTAGATAAAGGAATAGTAATTCATTAAAATGAATTTTAAATGATAATTATGATTGCCATTAAATTAAAAATTTATTGTTGTGTATATATGTGTGAGTGTATATATATATAAAGGATTATTTCTCTTGTTTAGATTATAGAAGAAATGAAAGCCAAAAATGAATGGAATTTTTGAAATATAATTAACTAAATTAAAAAATTAATATATTAATAAATACATGCTATTGTATTTTTTAATCTAACATAAGGAATTAATTTTTTTGAATTATTTTTCTATCTTTTTATTATTTTATTCCATGTTTATCGAATTTTCTTCTTGCCCATCTCTCTCGTTCTCTAAACCACAATTTCAATATTTTGAAAGCTTAAATATTATTATTATATCTTATTGGATGTTCTCTCTCTCTCTCTCTCCACCTAAATTTATTTACCTAAGCTTTATGTATCAAGGATTTATTGGGAAAAAAATAAAAAATAAAAATTCATTCTCTTGCCTATGTTGTGATAAAAGTGTAAAGGAAAATATATGGAATTTAAAAAATTAAATTCAATTAAATTTAAAAATTTAGTAATTAGTGAATGACTTCTATATTATTATATTTTTAAAACTACTAAAAATAGAGAGAAATTGGAAAAAATATTCCGTATCTTCTTTATTATTGTTTTCTTATTTTTTATTTTTTGTTTTACAAACTCAAAAATCAAACATAGGAGTTTTTTTTATTTTTTTCCAAGGCTGCATTTGGCAGTTCAAAAAAGAGCAAAAAAAAAAAAAAAAATACTAAAAGTTTACACTGAGTAATTTTATATGACAATGGACTTTACTTTTTCATACTTTTTCATTTTGTTACAGTAAAAAATTTTATTAAATACATAAAAGTTATCACTTTTCTACCTTACTACAGTAATAATTTTACTAAATACTTAAAAGTTATCAAAAATTATTAAAATTATATTTTATTCATCAAATAAACTATAAATTACTACTAACAATTTAAAAAAAAAAATAAAAAAAATTATCCAAAGATTTGCCAAACGCCCCCCCAAATTTTCTCTGCCAGAATTTCAAAGTCATTTGTACATTTGTTAATTGCCATTACATTGGTGGTATTAATGAAAATACCAAAATTACCCTCGAGTGAGAGGGCCCTCTTTTCTGCTTCCTCTCGACTGTGGGAGTAGCAGTGGCAATCTACCGCAGCTTCTGCTTCCGTTAACGCCGCAAGGCCACCGGCAGCGCCGTTGCTCCATACCCCCGCTACCACTGTATGCCCCTCTTCTATATGCAATCCCTTACCCTGGGTCTTCGTTAATCTGTTTTACTTTCGTTTTTCTTCTATTGGTTGGGCCCTTAATTTTATCTCCTTCCGGTACCAAAGAGAGCCGCTGTCGAAGGGTTAGAAATCCCACTTGGAAAGCGCCAGTCCTGACTGTGGAAGTACCAGGGCACAGAACGAAGACCGCGAAACCCTAACACAGAAGGCATGAGACGCGGAGCTCTCTTCCTCAGAAAATTGGATCACTACTACTACAATGGAAGCTCTCGCAATCTTGTCTCTCCTCCATCTCTGATCTTTAAACTAAATCCCAATAGTAGCACCAACCCATCTCTCATTTCTTCTTCTTCTTCTTCCCAGTTGAGGAGGCTTTGCTCTTCCGAAAGCGATTCGCCAAATTTAAACCCTAAACCTAGCAACATCCCAGAAGAAACGAGCTTGGCTCCCCAACCCCATAAGAAGAAGACAGATGTCTCCGTCGATGTTGTGGACGTCGGCAACAAAGGTTCTTTCTCTCTTTCTCTCTCTAGAATCTCTGGAAGCCCAAACAAATATTCTGCTGCAGATATTTCAATTTGATGTTTTGAAATTGAAAAGAATTCTTCATTTCTGCTCTGGTTCGTTGTTATGTATTTTCTTCTGTTTGGCTTTTGTCTTGTTCGTTATTCATCACTCTATAAATTGACCCAAATCTTTAAGTCGTTGAACTAATAGAAACGAACTTGGCTTCTGGAATTCTGGTTGACGCTTGAGCAGTTTTAAACTTTGTGTCAGTAAACGGTGAAACTTCTTTTTCTGTGCTTGACGAAGTCAGGATTCGAGTTGGGGCAAAAAAAATTATAACTAATGTTATAAATTACATTTAGTAAATAAAAAATAAATTACTATCTATGTATAAATGGTACAATCAGATGAACTTTCAAAATTTGGATTATATATAATAATTGATAAAAAATAATTAAATTTTAGGGAGATTGGTCCATAATCTAAATTTTTTTAACACAAATTTATATGTACTACTGGTGTTGTTTTTGACCAAAGTCAACTATTTTTAAAAATTTTAAGGAGGGCTGAACATGGTATAATTTTTTTTAGTCAAAAATTTACATATACAAGTGGTGTTTTTCAAAACTCAAGGTCCCGTTAGCCCTTCTTTAGCTTTGTCCCTGCCTGTTGGAATTGAGGACCACCTCACCTTTGGCCCCTCATTTTAAGAGATCCATCTCCAACCTTTGCCATTGATATTCGAAGTTTGAACTCTCCCTGGTTCTCAATTGATACCAATTGTTTAAGGAACAAATTCAACCTCAATAGTTCCAAAACTTCCCCTTCCTTGGTAGCAATCAGTTATCTTTAGCATTCATTCTGTTAGTAAACTGCCTCAATCCCCCCCTTCCCCCCTGCTATTTCATTAGTAGTCTTTTGGTTGTATATTTGACTTTTAGTGTGATTATACATATTGTTGTAATTATGATGATTTGCGTGCCACTGAGATTGTGAGACACACAGTTATTTGTGCATGTGAGGTTCAAATCATTTTAGGGTTCAAATTATTTGGTTTCTGGTCTTGAATTGTCTGCTAATTGTTTTGGTTGCAGAGCTGAAAATGCGTATAGAAAAGTACTTCAAAGGCGATGAAGAGGCACTACCTTCAATACTTGAAGCAATTTTGGCGCGGAGGTTAGTAGGCAAGCATGAGGAGACTGATGATGAGTTAATGGACGAGCTTCGGATGAAGCCACTAGATGATGTTAAGGACAAGGAGTTTGAATCTGATTTTGAGGAGTTGTATGAGACCGATGAAGAGATTGATGATTTGTATGATGCACGGCAAATTGTAATAGATAGGATGAAGAAAGATGAATACTTCAACATGGATGACAAGAAATGGGAAGATATGATTAAGGAGGCAACTGATCATGGATTTCTTAAGGACACAAGGGAGTGCGAGGGAATACTAGAGGACATGCTTAGCTGGGAAAAACTCCTTCCAGGTATATCCTTGTAAGCTTGTGATATAATTTTTTCATCGAAAGAAAGCTTGTGTATTTTTGGGTAATCTAAACAATTACTACTACTAATTACATCAAGTTATAAAAATAAATAAATAAAAAATAAAAAAATCCTTGTCTCATTTACTTGTCTTGCCATTTATGCAGTTTAATATATTAATTCCTATAATAGTTTCTCCTTCACTTCTTTGATAGATTTGAATTCTTATATGTAGAGTTATTGACACCTAAAGAAGTTTTTCTTGAGGAATCTTTTATTGCCAAACAAGTTTGATCACTTTCATTGTACACTTGTCCATGACATTGTAATGCTTTTCTATATGCGAGATAATTCTGGTTTGATTAACAATTGGTGCAAGCTATAGTTGTCAATTGGCTTGGCTATGGTTTTGTTGGCTGCCTTATCAAGAAGGGCTCACTAGTGGTATGGTTGCATGCAACATTTTACCTTTCGGTGCATGACTAATGCTAAGGCATTTACTAATTGTGTTTATGTGTCTTTTTTGGGGTAAGGTCTTAGCAAATTATGACAATATGTGCAAAGTTGATGGGGAATCAGTAAATCACTTATTTATTCGTTGTGCAATGGCTAGAAAATTATGGTACTTATCCTTAATCAGTTGTGGATGGTATGGGTCTTCCTTGGACAAGTGAAGGAGCTCGTTTGGGTGGGGGAGGGAGTTTGGATAAAGTGAAGAAAGAAGGAACATTGGATGCAGATTTTGCATGTTATTGTTTGGATTATATAGAGAGAACACAATTGTAGATCCTAAGGGATAGAAAGCCTCCCCCATAATTGAAAAAGTTGCCTCCTCGCTCTTTTCTATAATTGGTTTGTGGGAGGAAAGGAACCAGATTGATTTTGTAGAAACTTTGGAATAGCTGCTTTTGGCTTGTCCACAATTGTATGAACTTTCAGCCTTCACACTTGCATCTTCTTGATGTTTCGTTAATAAAATAACTTGATTACTTATCCTCCCCCCTCCAAACAAAAAAAAAAAAAACACCAAAAATTCTAAAAGGGAATTGATGATCACATAGTGCTTTTTCAACTATTGTCTTGGTGGTGGCTAATCTAGAGAAAAATGTATGAATTTATGAAACAAAAAAAAAAAAGTTTAATTAGAAAATTAGTTTATTGTGAAATGTCTTCCATTTTCTTATATTTTTAACTTTTTTTTGGAATGATAAAAATTTTGGATCATTTCTCGATTTGTGCGTGTCATCCTTGCCTGGGGGCCATGCTAATCTTTTCTGCATCGTTCCAATTTTGTCAGATGTCCCTTCAATTTCTAACCCAACCTGGCATTCTCTTTTTCATTGTTCTTTTCCTTTCACTTTTCTTTTTCCTTTTCCTTATCTTTTATTTTCCTTCAATAAATCCTAAATAATCACATGATTAATGTGGGAAAAAATTGCACATTTGATAGTAAAGTGTTTCTTGTATATATATATAGAATGCAGGTATGCACTCATATTTATACACAAAGTAGGAAATCCCTATATGGCACAGCTAACAACAAAGGAAATAAATTCCTAAAATCAGGAAACTAATTCCTAAAAGTTAGAACACTAATTTAATACATTCTATCTAGGATGATTTGATATATCATTTCCAAATCACTCTAAGATTTGTCTACACTCCCCCTCAAGCTGGGTGTAAGTATTGATGATTCCTAGCTTGTTCACTAGATTTTCAAAACTTGGTTTGTGTAAACTCTTTGTTAGGATATCAGCTGTCTGCTTCTTAGTAGGAATATAGTTCAAACACACACTTCCATTGTCGATCTTCTCCTCGATAAAATGTTGATCAACCTCAACATACTTAGTACAATCATGATGAACAAGATTTTGTGCTATACTTACTATTGCCTTGTTATCACAGTACAATCTCATAGAGATGCAATTGGACACCTTTAGTTGACCAAGCAATCTCTCTAGCCAGATTTCTTCATAAATTCCATGAACTAATGCCAAAACGTAGCTTCTGCACTGCTTCTTGCAACTACTGGTTGTTTCTTACTCCTTTAAGTTACCAAATTACCCCCACGTAGGTACAATAACCAGAAGTAGATCTTCTATCAACTGAAGATCCTACCCAGTCTGCGTCAGTGTAGATGTCTATCATTCTGTGTCTCAATTCAAAAAATTGCATCAAGGTATTTCTTCTTTGGTAAGTGCATGAACTGACTGATCACACTTATAGCAAAGGCAATGTCTGGTCGAGTATGTGATAGGAGATAAGTTTACCCACCAACTTCTAGTATTGTTCTTGGTTGACTTCCTCTTCTCCTTCAAGATCCAGCTTAACATTAGGGTCTATTGGTGTCTCGGTGGGTCTACAACCCAACATACCTGTTTCCTGGAGAATATCAAGAACATACTTCCTCTAAGTGACAGTAATTCTAGCACTGCTTTGAGCTACCTCTATACCAAGAAAGTACCTTAAAGTTCCCAGGTCTTTTAATTCAAATTCTCCTGCAAGATACTTCTTTAGCGAGTTTAACTCCACATAATCGTCTCCTGTGACAATGATGTCATCCACATACACTCTCAAAATAGCTATCTTACCATCTTGGGAGTGTTTACAGAATAGCGTGTGATCAAACTGTGCTTGGATGAAGCCTCTTTTCTTAACAACTCGAATGAATTTCTCAAACCATTCTCTTGGCGATTGTTTTTGTCCATAAAGAGATTTTTTCAATCTACACGCTAGATTATCTTCCTAGTTAAATCTAGGAGGGGCATCCGTGTAAACTTTTTTTATGTAGATCACCATTTAGAAATGCATTTTTCACATCTAATTGTTGTAAAGGCCAGCCAAGATTAGATGCTAAAGAAAGCAGAACTCTTATCGTATTCAACTTAGCCACAGTAGCAAATGTCTCTTGGTAGTCTATCCCATATATTTGAGTGAAGTCTTTGGCCACAAGTCTACCTTTGTATCTGCTAATGCTATCATTGGCATTAAAGTTCACTGTGAAGACCCATTTACAACCCACTGTCTTCTTTCTTTTAGGCAGCTTTATCATCTCCCAAGTATCATTCTTTCTGAGAGCATCCATTTCCTCTTGAACTGCTGCCCTCCACTTTGGATTAGCAAGGGCTTCTTCTATATCCCTTGGAATTTCTATTTTTGACAATGCAGTGGTAAAGGCATGAAGTGGAGGAGATAACTTTTCATAGGAAACAACCCTTGATATAGGATTTTGGGTACAAGATTTGATCCTTTTCCTGAAAGCAATAGAAAGATCTGGGTCTTGGCTTTAAGTCTTGGCAATAGGCTGATTTGGGTCACTAGCTCCATTTCCATGAGAACTGAAGTTTGGGTTGGATTGGCCTTGCTGAGTTTGTTTCCTTCGTGAGTAAACCAGTAAAGGAGATGGTCTAGTGTTTTCTTCCATTGGTCGAGAGTTATCTTCTCTTGTTTCCATTGTTTCCTGTGAGATATGCTATTCAACAATGTTAGGCAGTAGAGGCAGGGATGATGGTGTATGGATAGGTGAGACTGGTTTTGCTTCAATTGTATCTCATGACTTATCTTCCACTAAAGTCTCCCTTTGAAAATAAGTGTTATTGAAAGAAAGGTTTAGACTCTACAAAAAATACATCCATGGGTACAAAAATACGATGAAGAGATGAAGAATTAACACTTGTATCTACGCTTAGTGTTAGACTACCCAATGAAAACACGTGACAGCTTTTGGATTAAGTTTGGAATGAGAGTGTGAGTGAATGTGAACAAACATGGTACAACCAAATGTTTTAAGTGGAAGAGAGGGCATGGCCCGAAAGGTTGGGCATGTTTGTAGAAGAGTTGACATAGGAGGGGAAAATTGAGGACTCTAGAGGACATTTTGTTAATGAGATACGAGGCTGTAAGGATAGCTTCACCCCAAAGATATTTTGGAATATGCATGGTAAACATTAATGCTCTAGCAACCTCAAGGAGATGACTTTTTTCCCCCCTCCCTCTTAGCTACACCATTCTGTTGGGGTGTAGTTGTACACGAACTTTGGTAAATTATCCCATTGGTTTCAAGGTAGGCACTAAGAATGGAATTAAAAAATTCTTTGCCATTATCAGTTCTAAGTGTTTGAATAGAGGTATGAAATTGAGTTTCTACCATTGAATGGAAAGATTGGAATACTTTTGTAGCCTCAGATTTTTCTTTAAGGAGGTAGACCCAACAGACATGAGTGTGATCATTAAAAAAATAGATGAACCAGCGTTTTCTAGAGATATTTTTTATGCGAGAAGGCCGCCATATGTCGCTTTAAATTAGAGAGAATGGATGGGACTCTTTATAAGATCTAGTTGGAAAAAATGCACGAGTGTGTTTTGCAAGTAGACAAATTTTACAACTGAAGGAATTGTGATTTTTGTTAGTAAATAATCTTGGGAACAAATGTTTGAGATAATGATAATTAGGATGACCTAGTTTATAATGCCATAACATTATTGTATCATTATTGGAAACAAGGAGAGATTCACTCTCAACTATAGTAGCTTGTCCCTCCATGTTATCTTCCTTCTCAAAATATTAGAGTCTACCGTCCTCTCTAGCATTGCCAATTATCATCCCGTAGTCCAATTCTTGAAATTCACAACCAATAGCAAAAAACTTAGTAAGGCAATTTAATGAATAGGTTAGCTGCTAATAGAGACCAATTTGCCTGTCAAGTTTGGTACATAAAGAATAGAGTGGAGAGAAATATTCTTGGAGAGGTGAACTGATCCTCTCCCAGCAACTGAAGAATGTGTGCCATTAGCTACCTTGACTCTAGGCATTCCAGAATATGGAGTATGGTGCTGTACCTTTAGGAGCAGCTGCACATGAGCTTCCCATTGTAATCTGGCTCAACGATTTTTGCAATTGTTCCAATTGAGATTTGCTAAAAAATACTCCACTAAGCTCATCATTAGTTCCCAGTCTTCTCCTCCACTATTGCCTGGAATCCTTTGCTTCTATTTGTTCCTCCAGGTTTCCTGTTTGCTTGCTTTCTGTGAATATCCCAGCAGTTATCTTGTGTATGCCTAGGTTTGTTACAGTGATTACACCAGGGCTTTCCTCCTCGATCTCCTTTCTGACCGCATCTCTGTTCTCCACCCATGTGTTATGAGGTATTCTTCATAGCAAGGGCAGATGTTTCAGTAGATCTTTCACCTGTTGAAGTGAAAGGTGGATCTTTCTTTCCTCCAAGCATGACCCTTCTCCCGCTCACTCCTCTCCTTACTTCTGCAATGGCTTTATCAATAGATTACAATGGTTTGCGTCCCAGTATCCTACCTCGTATTTCATGCAATTCTCAATGTAGTCTAGTTACTAACTCGTACAATTGCTCCTTCTCTAAGTGTTTTTTAAACCAGAGATTGCCTTAAAGATATCCCCAATCAGCCTTATAGTGCATATCCAATTTTGGCCAAAGTTTTTGCAGTTCATTATAATATTCTGTCACATCCAAACTCCCTTGTCGTGTCTCCTTTAGCTGATTCTTGATCTTGAAGACTTGAGAGGCATTTTCAAGATCAGGGTAGTTTACATTCACAGCATTTCAGATTGCTTTGAGTTGTTCGAAGGAACAAGTTGGTTTGACTGATATGAGGCTCCATAGAGTTAATTAATAAAGCCATGACGATTAAGTTGTTGAGTTCCCAATTTGCATACAATGGGTCTTCCACATTAGGTTGTTTGATATCTCCCGTGAGATATCCTAATTTCCCTCTTCCTTAGATAACCAGAAGAATCTAGTATGACCATTGAAAGAAATTCTTGCCATCCAATTTGTGATTAGTAATCTGCAGTGTAGATCCTTTTGCGAAAGTATGCGAAATCACTGGTGATTGAGTAGATCCAGATGGAGTTGAACTCTCCTTTCCTGAACTTAGTTCTTAGTCGGACAGGTGAAGATGGCTATGGATAATTCTGGAACAACTAAGTAGGATGAACCTTAGTCGGATAGATGAAGGTGGCGATGTCTGAGATTGCAAGAGTCGCCTGTCGCGATGGTCGAAGTCACGATGCTGACAATGAAGTCGCAATGTTGATTGAAATCATGACTTTTGATTGTGTCGACTACGAAGATCGATCAGCAACGTGCTGCGAAGGATTGACGATCGACTGATTACGAACAATCAATGAGCGATTGACTTTGAATGAACGTCGATTCTGGAATTCAACAAAGGAAATCAACTCTGGACGCATGGTCAATTTTGGAGATTGATGAATGAAATCGATTCTGGGCGAATGGTCGGTTCTGGAAATCAATGAACAAAAGACTCCCGATTTGACAAGAATCAAACAATCGACGCTAAAATTGATCGATTTGTTGAAACGGCTAAGGCTACAATCAGCCAAACTGTGTAGATTAAAAAAAAAATTGGACAAGAATGGGTCAACAACTGACCTGCTTTGATACCATAAAGTGTTTCTTGTATAGATCCAATGAAGGTATACACTCATATTTATATACAAAGTAGGAATCCCTATGTGGCACAGCTAACAACAAAGGAAATAAATTTGTAAAATCAGGAAACTAATTCCTAAAAATCAGAAAGTAATTTAATACATTCCTATCTAGGATGATTTGATATATCGTTCTTAAATCACTGGATTTATCCATTGATAGAAATATAATACTTAATAAACTTGTATCGATAATTAACTACGGAGAAATGATCACAAGGGACTCCAAAAAAATGGAAGCTATGTTGTGTAGTTTGTGTGGAATGAACTTGATCAATATGTTCAGGGCTTATTTATAGGAATCACAGTGTCCTTTCACTTCCATGACGTGAGCAGATGAACTTTTGGCAGGCTTTTTTTGTTCTGGGAAGTACATATCTTCTCCCTTTGAATGACATGTATATTTTAGTGTCTTTCATCATATTGGATGATGTACATTTTTGTGTAATTTGTGTGTCCACTCTCCATACGTTTAGATCTTATTCTATGTGTAGTCCACTAACAGTTTTCTCCTTATTTAGATAATTATTTTTTTATTATTCGTCTTATATCAATGCAAGTGGCGGTCTTGAACAACGAGATTGGCTTTAAGCCAATGCTGATACAATGAGAATTTAACTTGTCTTTATGTTGTACCTGGTTTTTATATTTCACCCTTTTAAGTTTCGTAAGTTTGGATTTTTTTTTTTTTTTGAATTTTCAGTTAGGGTTTGATCCTTAATAGATTTGATTGGCGTCGTCAAATCCATATAGTCGACGCCACCTAGTGGGAAAAGGTTTGGCTTGGTTTGGTTTGGTTTGAATATTTAGTTAATTTTCCTGAGAACCATTGTTTCATCTATGGCAACGTACAAATCTTGTGCTTTAAGGTGTCCTTTTTAGGTGATATTTTTTTAGGACATAATTTTTCATTAGATTTTTTTTTTACCATTTCTCATATAGCATTTATCTTATGTATTGGTTTCATGATTATAGTTCCACTCTCTAATATTATATCTGGTGCTTGCACCTTAAATTGTTTAGCGAGGTCAAACCAATCTATGGCATGTATGAGTTACATTTCTTAGATTTCATTTCATGAGCTGTAAATAGTCAATGTTTTGGCTGGAAAATAGTAAGAAATGGTATATTAAATGAAAAAAAAACTTAAATGATTAATGAGAGAGCAATAGTCTTGTCCTTATATTTTTTGTTGCTTTAATTCAATCTGAGTAACTTGTGCCACTTTTCCTATCGGTTGTGAATTTTTATGATATGTCAATATCAAGGTTGATTTCCTGGAAGAAAATAACTGAGTGCATTTCCCTTTTTTGAAGCACCTCTTGAGTTGAAAACCAAGTTTAGGTATGTATCAAAAACAATAAGAGAACATGCACACTTATTTTGCGCTCGCGCCCCCCCCCCCAACCAACCAACCAACCAACCAACCAAACCAAGCCTTTTCGCACTAGGTGGGGTCGGTTATATGGATTTAAAAACGCCAATCAAATCTGTTGATAGCTATATCCTCCGTTAAATCTATGTGGGTAAGGTCATGTTTAATGAATTCTTTCCAATAGCTCTTGGGTCTCTCTCTCCCTCTCCTACTCCTGGTAATCTCCATACTTTCACACCTTTTAACCGATGCCTCTGTTGGATGTCTTCGAACATGACTAAATCATTTTAGTCGATTTTCTCTCATTTTATTTTTAATCAGTGTTATTTCTATTTTGCCCATAATCTTCTCGTTCCTAATCCTATCTCTCCTTGTTATTCCGCACATCCATCTTAACATTCTCATTTCTGCAACTGTCATCTTCTGAATATAATTATACCTTACTGCCCAATACTCTGATCCATATAATAACGCTGGTCTTACTGCCCCTTATATTACTTTCCTTTCATCCTGAGGGGAACTTTTCGATCACACAAGACACCTGAAGCACTCCACCATTTGATCCACCCGACCTGAATCCTATGACTTACTCCAAAAAAAAAAAAAGGAGAACATGCAGCATGAGTGCATGTTTGTTGCATGAATTGGACCACTTTAGGGCTGTTCATCTGTAATATGTGATTTACTTTTCAAGTCTTTATGGGGCATGGGCATATCCATAGTAATTTGTTGGCACTATTAGAAAGGTTCACAAAGACGTGCAGAAAAAGGAGACTTAAAGCCATTTAAGGTGTGTGATGAACGTTCCATTTGATATCCACATGTCTTCCCTTCAGCTCTTTTCATCTCCTTTTTGTAACTACTTCTGGATTCTTCATTGGAAGTCATTTGTTTTTTCTTTGGAAAGTCAAAAGCCATTTTATTGGAGTGTTAATGTCTTTTTTTTTTTTTTTTTAACCCTAATGCATCTTTTGTTGTAATAGACATTTGCTTTTAATACCTTATGAAATATTTTTATCTCTCTTGAATTAACCATTAATTTATGTGACCTAAAAAACACTTTAGAAATGTCTTTGAGAAGAGCGTTGGTAATTTTTGTTCTTTTAAAATTTTTGTTAGTAGTTTTTCATGGTACATTTTTGAACCAAGGATCTTATTAGATGACATTTAACTTCTGAGACCTAAAGGTTTAAAATGTTTGGAATGTGACTCATGGAATGTTGTTTCTATTTTTATACAGCATGAAACTTGTCACATAAACTAGTGAAAATAAGAATGGTTTCACCACTTTGGCATAATTGCTTCATTGCGTTTGGGTAGTGAATGTTAGTGAAATAATCCAGCTCTTATACTTGCATTCAGAGGTGGACCTAGAAGGGGGTCAACAAATCCTTGCACCCCTGGAAAACATTTTTCTTCCATCTTCATTACTGCCTTCATATAAATATCACTTTTGTGTGTGAAGACACTCTACCCCTTTATTGGATAATGCTCCATACTCATAGGCTGTACCTTGGTCGAACTAATTCTTTTCTTTGAGTTGTGTCTTTGATTATTGATATTTTTGTGAAGTCATTTCTTTCCCCTTTCTAATGTTCTGCATTAAGATGGATTAAATTTATTGGTGATAGCGTCTAGTGTGGGACCATCAAACATTCTATTTCTTCCCCCCAAATGCAGTTTCTGTGGATTGTGTTATGATGGCATGTGGCCAATTTCCTTTGATGCTATTGTATTTTATTTATTTTATTTTTTCAGATGAGATAAAGCAGAAAGTGGAGAAGAAATTCAATGAGATTGGTGATATGGTTGAAAAGGGTGAGATTGAAGTTGAAGAAGGTTATGAACTTTTCAAGGAATTTGAAGATAAGACGGTAGTGGAATGTGCTAAGATGATGGAGGCAGAAGAGCCCCCACAATTCGATGATATCTCTTTGCCAGACAAGAAAAAGGATTTAGATGACCCACCTGGTGAGGGACCAATCCTTCGGTGGCAAACCCGCATTGTCTTTGCTCCTGGCGGTGATGCATGGCACCCAAAAAATCGAAAAGTGAAGTTGGCTGTCACTGTGAAGGAGCTTGGGCTTTCTAAACATCAATTTCGTCGTTTGAGAGAATTGGTTGGAAAGAGGTACCATCCAGGGAAAGATGAGCTAACAATCACCAGTGAGAGGTAAGTTTAGTACATAAGTGAGCAAGAATTTTTTCTTGTTCCTTCACTGAATCTTCTTTGAACAACGGAACTTGGTTATGAACCAATGGTTCCATATTCATTTCTTAGTTGGATTAGCATCTTCTTTTCTTTACCAATGAAGTGAATATATTATATAATTATATTAATAGTTAAGATGTAGAAATAATAAAGATTCGATTATTAACCCATGGATAGGTTAACGAAACTATAAAATTCTAGATATGGGTGGAAAACTGGTTCTTTGTTTTTTCCCTTACTCATTAACAACATTGTTCTCTACTTTCTTTTATTTATTTATTTATTTTAACAAATTAAATATCATTTTCGCATTAACGTTTATGTACATTGATGGTTATGTCCTTGATTTCATGACTGTTGATATGATAAAACCTGATAATATAAATATAAAATAGTATACTTATAATTGATTTATCTATTGGTATTCCCCTCACTGGAATTTGCTAAGAAATTGAAGAAGGTAAGAAGCAGCTAGTGGAGAGTCCCTTTATTTGTGGGTCCATGGCATGATTGGGCTCTGTGTTCATGATTGGATGGAAAGACGAGTAAGTTTGTTTGAGGGCGACGGGTCTTTCAATGCTTTTATGGGGTGAGGATGTGTTTAAAGGAATTGGCGATATTTGTGGGAGATTATTAGAGTTAACAATGATATACGGGATGCAAAGTAGAACGGGTCAGAGTCAGAGCTGATGGCAGATGAATTCCAGTGATGGTGAAGATCAAGGAGGGAGGATCAGTCTACAAAAAAATCTCACTTTCGGTAGAGCAGCTGCCTTTTGTGAGCAAGAATCTGGGTAGAGCAGCTGCCTTTTGTGAGCAAGAATCTGGGTAGACACACTCGATTGCCAACAAGAGACTCACCTAAGAATAAGATGAAAGTGCTTGAATCGCACACTTGTAAAGCACATGTAAGAGCTAGGGTTGGAAGCTTCCAGATTGAGTGATAGACAGCTAGCATACGTTTTAAATGTTAGAGTCGGGTCACATGAAGTGTGTTGAATATGTGAATAGCAGATCGTGGGTCCAAGAAAGGTGAGTGGGCCTAAAATGAACGTAGACTCGGGTTAGGCTGTGGAGGCCTAGAATTGGCTTAACCCATTTTTACCAGACCCATAGGAGGAGGCTAACAATTTCATTGGGCCAGGTTGTTCCCGTAGACTGAAGAGGCTTTTCCCATCTCTTTTAAAGCCCATTGAGCCATTTATTCTGTTTAAGGGAGTATTCAGAGATGGCCTTGGCCAGAATCTACTTAAAGAGGACTCACAAGGGACATTCACTAGAACTTGGTAACTAATCAACTTCTTGTGGGTTGGGCTCCTTACGTAGCCCTCTTATTTCATTTTTGTCTCATCACTTTCTCTGAGTTGGCTGTTTATTTATTTATTTGTTTTTTTTTTTTTTTTGTGGGGGGAGGGGGGGCGTTGGGGGTGGGGAAGCTGAGCCTAGAAAGGGAGGAGGTGAGGAGGTTTTTGGTGTTAAAAGACATGATAAGAGTGAGAATTCTAGGGGTGTAGTGTATTGCACTAGCGTGTATGGGACCCTTCTCTGAAGATAGTGGCAAAGGCGGCAACATATCTTCAATAGAGGGGGGTAGCAACATTGGGGTTTTGGTGTCTAGTTGGGTACCAAGGAGGGTTAAAGCGATGAAGATAGTGTTGGGTATTTCTCGTGAGGGGCATGGCTGCATGAGGAGGAGCCGTTGTGGAGACATAGTGACAGTCTAGATAGAGGAAGGCCAAATGACAGAATGGCAGTAGCAGCAGGAAAAGGGGACTAAGGGAATTAAGGGTTTTGGAGTGCTCAATTAACTACGAGCGTATAGGTAGGAGGCAGTTAGGGGGGGAGCAAGGGAAGAATGAAACATTGTTATTGTGAAACAATAGAGCCTAAAATTTTGAGTTGGAATGTGAGGGGGCCTTAATAGGGATAGGAAGAGCAGAGTCGTTAAAGCTATTTTGAGTAAAAAGAAACATGAGGTAGCCTGTTTATAAGAAACATAGCTATGGTTTGTGGATGCTTCTATCATTAGGAGCATTTGGGATGGTTCTGGATGAATTGGGTTCAGTTGGCTTTTGTAGGTTTATTGATGATGTGGGATGGAAGGGTCCGCTTTCTTGCAGATAGTGAACTGGGTTGTTGGTCAATCAGTTGTTGCTTCAGTAATTCGGTTGATAATGCAGTATAGGCTTTTACGGGTGCATATGGACCAACTGAGTATAACTAAAAGATAGAATTCTTGGAGGAAGTATGAGCTGCTTTGTACAGGTGGGATGTGCCTTGGTGTAGAGGAGATTTTAACCTTGTCAGGTGCGTATCTGGAGAGATGGAATTGTAGAGCTAACATAATTTCCATGGAAGTACTCCAGATTTATTGAAGAGGTTGGGTTGATCAATTTAGCTTTGACGATAAATGCCCTAGCCTTTATTTAAAGCCTT
The DNA here is from genome assembly GCA_035590655.1 of Pouteria glomerata. Classification (NCBI taxonomy): domain Eukaryota; kingdom Viridiplantae; phylum Streptophyta; class Magnoliopsida; order Ericales; family Sapotaceae; genus Pouteria; species Pouteria glomerata. The sequence goes on from JAVXUM010000023.1 coordinate 11,840,706, forward strand.
TAGGGAAAAACACCCTCTCAGACAGTCCCTTGAAATATTTGTCCAATGCACCAGTCTCTCTCTACAATGAGAAAGTACTCCACTATGAGTATTGGAAATGTTCCAACTCTATTCGTTAGAGAGAGTGGATCCGCTTAGATCCAGGAAAGGCCCAAGGGAACAGGCTAGCTTGATCAGGACTGATCCTACGCACTTTTGGTGCTAGACTGATCTGATACTATGCACGTTTGATACTAGATCAGATCAGATCAGAGCTTATCCTACGCACGTTCGGTCCATGATTTGATTGAAAGAGAGCAAATAAACATGGCATATAGATATTACACCATTAGGGAATATGGTCCAATCGAGAAGCTCTGGGATAATTTATATAGTACGCTGTTGGATGATCAGAATAAGAATTCTATCAGTTCTGATTCGAATGTGTTTAAATATCAAAAGGTTGTATTTGACATGTTACATAATTCTAAAAAAGATGATTTAAATGAAGTTTAGTTAAAAACAACTGCAATATTTAATTGAGGAACTTACTGTTCAATCTCACAATATTGAAAACATGTATCAGACTGTTTCTGACTTAATAAAGAAATTTATTTTTAAAGATATACCTACAGCCAAGGATTTTCTTAATATCTTCCGATGATTTATTTTGTCTTGATGACTTTAGTTGGTATACATTGGGGGCTATTATGATTTATGTGCTTAGTTCTTTCTTCCACGGTATTCGGGAAAGTCCTGCTATTCGCGTGGCTACTCTAATAGAACATCTTCATATGACTGTCAAATCCTAAGCATATTTGTTGAAATCCTGAAAATTATCATTAAGTCCTTCAACGTCCAAAATAAAATCGAATTTTGTCAATACTGATAACAACGCAACTGATAAGAAGCAGGCTTAATTGAGAAAGGGTGAATATGCGCTCGGTGTGTTATTGGTAGAATTCTTAGTGAATAGAGAGTTGATTTCTGTTTCAAAAGAATTGAGGCTTCATGATTTATACGTTTCTAAGAAGAGGAAAGGTAAGTATTTTGTTATTTTGTACCATTAAATTATTTTGCTAGATGTAATTTGGATCTCAGTCTCATTCCGATCAAACTAAATCTACCAATGATATATCCTCCTTTGAAGTGGGAATCCATAAATCAGAAACCAACATCTCTATGCCATGCCTATGGGTGAGTATTTTCATCATCGCTATCGCCTGCTATCTTCCCGTGACATATTACATTTCCGTATTGTGTTTGAAACATATCACAATCAATTGTGCAATACCATGAACTTGTTACAGATGCATGCTTTTATGATTAAAAAGGATGTATTGATCTTCATAAATAAGAATTATGATCTATTAGTGGAATCAGGTCTACTTATGCCTACATATATACCTTCATTGAATATCAAAAAAGCCGTCGACCCATTGAGGATGTCTTACTTAGAGGATCCTTCTTTGACAAAGGTTTGTAATTATCAGGAATTGGTTAAGGAGTTCATGTCGCATATCCAACGTGCTCTTTATGATACCTTCATAATGAATCTAGCATCGGCCTACGATGGTTACTGATTTTATCTGCCTGTGTTCCTTGACTTCCGTTGTCAAATCTACCGATTTGGGGTATTACATTTCCATGAATGTGATTTGGCTTGAAGTTTAATAGTTTTTTCTGAAACACCCTCTGAAGTTTTTGGGCACTCATAGTAATGCAAGGGAGGCAGATGTTCCTTTTGTATTACCCTCTGCAGCAGCATTTCATTATAAGTTCTTTTCTAATATTGATGCGTATCAATGGTTTCTCGATCATGGAATCTTTCTTAATTCATCGGATGAAAATCTCATCCAGTTAGCTGTTGATGTAACCCCTATCACTTAGTAAAAAAACAAGGAGCGAATTCAAGATTGACTGCTTTCTTATCTTCACGAGGTGGGAGTACTTTTGCGAGTCCGTTCAATCACTACTCCCTAAGTTGGTATTAGATAACTTCCCACTTTTATTAAATTGTGGGAGATTTAAGGACGAACCTAGAGCTTTTTAAGTTTGAAAATATGTGGTTGAAAGTGAAAGTTTTACAAATAAAGTTTCAGAATGGTGGGGAAGCTATAGAGTGTTTGGAAATTCTAGTTACAAGTTGGTTAAGAAGTTACAACTTTTAAAGAGGGACATAGTTAAATGGAAGAGGGAGAAGTTTGGGAAATTGGAAGTTATGAAGCATACACTTTTTCTTAGCTTGATCAAGGAAATGGAGTTTGTGGGAGGTAGGTAGACTGGGTCTAACCTTTCCGGGAATTATGTCAACTATCGAGAAACGGTGAGTCCACCGAAATTCGGCCGAGGGATGAGAACCAGGACAATCTGGAACAAGAGAGATAGAGAGGGTAAGGGTAATAGTATTGAGAGCTTAAGGATTGATGTTAGATCCTCTAAAGGAATAGGGTTTATATAAGTGAGGAGGGAACCCTCTTAGGCGGGAGTTAAGGCTTTGAATTCGTTAGGAAGATATTCAGTCCTGATTTAATGCACTTAAGGATAAAGATTACCCACTTAATTCTCTCTCTAGATTGGTTGGGTGAATCTCAAGGATCTCCTGATTCCAGCCTCCATTTCGCTAATTCTTTAATGATTCCACCATCTGTTAATTAGTTAGAGAGATCCCCGAAAATTTGCTCCAAGTCTGTGAAGGATACACGTCCTCACAGTAGGACTACTAGCATAGATGAGATGATGCGAGTATTCCTCAAAGGATTAGAGGTGATGCGGCACGTGGGGTCGTGCCACGGGATCGCATAGCTATTCCAATTCGCTAGTTCGTGACCCAGGTACCTACAATAAGCCCCCTCCCCCTCGGGGTGCGTGGCATACGAAAGAGTGCACACACAAACACAAGTCATTCTTATTTTCTACTGACGAACATTAAATGCGTTGTTGTGAATAGTACTAAATGTCTCATCAAATACTTCTTCAAATAATTATTCCATGGGTTCTGCACTGAAGCGCTTAACTATAAATAGGTTTATTGTGTGGGTCGCACCAAATATTCTCTAAGGGTTGTCGTGAGAAACCCATTAGTTTTAGAAGGAACTGCTGCGAAATGTTTGAAGGTTTCATATGAATTACTGCGAGATTCTCGGAAATCCGATATGAGCTGGTGTGAGATCCTTTGGAAAGTCTTACGTCAATGCGAGATCTTCGGGACCATCTCGCGGCACATGACCCCACGTGCTGCACCATCTCTAACCATACGAGGACTACTCGCATCATCCCATATGTGGCTAGTAGTCCTATCATGAGAACGTGTATCTTTCACGGACTTGGAACAAGTTCTCGAGAATCTCTTCAGCGGAGTGGAGGTTAGAATCAAGGGATCGTTGGGATTCACCCAACCAATCTAAAGAAAGAATCAAGTTGGTAATCTTTATTCTTAAGTGTGTTGAGTCAGGCTGAATATCCTCTTAATGGATTCAAAGCCCTGACTCCAGCCAAAGAGGATTCCCTCCTCACTTATATAAACTCTCTTCTCTTGGAGGGTCTGACATCAATCTTTAAGCTCTCAGCATACTATTACCCTTACCCTTTCTAGATACCTTTTCTCTCTTGTTCTAAACTGTTCTGATTCTCATCCCTCCGCCAAACTTCGATGGACTCGCCGTTTTTCGATAGTTGACATAATTCTCAAATATGTTAGACCCAGTCTGCTTACCTCTCACAAAGTTAAGCTGCTATCAGAAGAATCCAACTTAGAAAGTAAGAAAAAAAAGGATTTAGTGAATTAGTAATGAGGGAGAAGATTTGCTGGAGACGGAATTCCAGGGTTTTATGGTTGGAAGGGGGCGAGAAGAGTACAAAATTCTTTTATTGTATGGTGAATGCTCACAGGAGAGATAATCGCATAGCTAAATTGCTGGTGGAAGGGAGGGTGCTAGAGCAAGAGTTACAAAGCAATGAAAGGATTGTAAGTTTTTACGAAGATCTATTTACGGAGAAGGAGAATTAGAGCCCCTTCTGGAGTGTATGGATTTGCCTTTGATTCCAAATGCAGCTAGAGATAAGCTTAAAGATAGCTAACAAATCAAGGAAAGGATTGTAGGTTTTTACGAAGATCTATTTATGGAGAGGGAGAATTAGATCCCTTCCTGGAGTGCATGGATTTGCCTTTGATTCCAAATGCAGCTAGGAATAAGCTTAAAGATGTTTTCTCAGAAGAGAAGGTGAAAGGGGCTTTATTTGACTAAAATGGGGGCATGGCGCTGGTTCCAGATAGCTGGACCGTTGCTTTTTTCTAGAGATGTTGGGACACAATCCGAGTAGATGTGTTGGATATGTGTAGTGAGTTTTTCCAGAATGAGGGGTTTGTAATGAGCATGAATGCTACATTCAAATTGCTTTAATTCCTAAGAAAAGTAGAGTAGTTAATCTTAAAGACTTCAGACCAATCAACTTAATTGGCATCTTTTATGAGATCATCTCAAAGTTCTAGCTAACATATTGAAGAAGGTGCTGGCTCATTTGGTGATGGTGTCCATAATGTTTCTGTGGAGGGTAGGTAGATTCCAGATGTCATGTTGATTGCAAATGAAGCAATAGACTCCGGACTGAAGAGTAAAATCCTTGGAGTGATATGCAAGCTGGACATTGAAAAAGTGTGTGGCTGTGTTAATTTTTGCACAGGATGGGCTTTGGGAGAAAATGGAGGAAATGGATGCGATGGTTTATCTCTACAACTAGATTCTTGGTGATGATTAACGACATCTTAGCGGGGGATTATTTGGAGCATCCAGGGGACTGAGGCAAGGGGGCCCCCTATCTCCAAACTTATTCATTTTAGTGATTGAAATTTTTGGCAGGTGGCCAGGAGAACTGGGGAGAATGGTCTCTTAAATGGATTCTCTGTATAGATTGCCTCCGTGGTAACTGGAAGTGCCCCCCTTGCTGGTTACTGATGACTTGATTATTTTTTATGAAGCAGATGTTTTGCATATAAGATATCTTAGATGTGTGCTGCTTTGTTTTGAGGCGGCCTCTGGATCGACACAATCAATTCAGTAAGTCAGATATGATTTCTATTGTTAATGTGGATAATTTGGATAAGCTGACAACAGTGATGGGTTGTAGATTCAACCTTTTGCCCTCAACATATTTAAGGCTTGTATTGCGTGCTTTGTTTAAAGCAAAAGATGTCTAGGACGGAGTGACGGAGAGGAAGAAAAAAAGTCTAGTTGGAAGGAAGTAGAAGTGCTTGTCTAAACAAGAGTGACTCTGATCAGGAGTTCGCTATCTAGTTTTTGTGTTTGCCTCCTATTCAAAGCTCCAATGTCAGTCATTGAAGAAGCTAATGAAGCTCCAGTGTGATTTCTTGTGGGTGATGGAAGAGAAGGGTTTTGACGTAGCAGAGTGGAACAAAAAAAACACAAGAATAATGAAGAAATAATAACTAAGAAATTAAAAACTAATTTTAATTCAGTATCATTCCAAAAGCTACTTCTCCCATAAAATCTCCAACCCTTTATATAGGCTACGACTGAAGACCAAATGAAGTAATTTCTGAAAATAAAGTAATCAAATCAAATTACAATCAAAAATCAAATCTCAAATTTTAAGTAAAATAAATAAATCAAATTCCTAAAATCCTCCTCCCCCAAATTAACTTATCCAATTCAAATTTCGTCCCCGTTTAGAATATTTGAATTGGAAACGATTATCGTAATTTCCATCATTCTCGCCAGGTTGAAAAGAACTTTGCTCCGCAGAGTGTTGGTGAAGACAATGCACCAAGATCTCAAGATCAATGCAGTGGAACTCTTCCTCGGTAATCCAAGTAGCATTAGAGTCTGGTCTGTGCTTTTATTGAACAAGAAAACATTGAAGGTGCCCTTGAGGAGAAATGATGATATGAAAATCAAGTACGTCAGTGATCTGTTCTACATCGGGTTGTTGAAGGGTGGCATGGTTCGAACCGGTGATGGAATAGAAGAGCTAACGGAATAACCTGCAAAGGTACCAATAGGAAAGGCTAGAGGCTCGAATGTGCCTTGGTAAGGGAAAAAATCCTCTACATTGAAAACTGGACTAATATTCATATCAGTAAGTAAATCAATTAAATAAGCATTAGAGCCTAATTTGTTATGGTTACAAAAAGGTGCAATGGCACGTACATGCAGTTTCTTGAAAGAATGTTTAGGATAATGCTCTGGGTGAACATGAACCGTAACATAGTCCTCTTCATTAAATGCAACATTGCGACAATGTACATCAACTGCTAGTTTATAATCTAAATTATTCGTCGCAATTCTACATCTAAATTAGTATAGATATCGTGAATGTGTTGGGCAAAGGCTTTACTTGATTGAGATGGTCAGCTATCAGAGGGTGAGGGAATAAGGTTAACAGGCTGGTGAGGGATAACACCATGATCACACTCAAAAAGACTTTTACCAGTGGAATGATTAATAGAGCTATTATAGGCAAATTCAATTGTAGGGAGTAACAAATCTCAAGTTTCATGACGTTCCCCAACTAGACACTTAAGCATGTCTCCTAAACTTTGATTAACTATCTTAGTCTGGCCATCGGTTTGGGAATGAAACACAGATGTAAATTTCAAATGAGTACCAAATAGTTTTCACAGCGTCTTCCAAAAATAATTTACAAACTTAACATTCCTATTTGATACTATAGAAGTGGGTAGTTCATGCAGTTTGACAACCTCTTTAAAGAACAATTTAGCCACATGAGAAGCATCAGCTGTTTTGGTGCAAGGTATGAAGTGGACTATCTTAGAAAACTGATTGACTACTACCAAAATGGAATCATGACATCTATCAGTCCTAGGTAGGCCAAGAACAAAGTCTATACTGACATTCTACCATAGTGTGTGTGGAATAGGTAAGGGTGTATACAGCCTCGAGTTTTGCTTTTTAGCCTTCGCTACTTGACATATACGACATTGAGAAACAATTCTGGTCACATCTTTCTTTAAGTATGGCCAATAAAATCTATCTTTGACTAAAGCGATGGTCTTATCCCTATCAAAATGGCTAGCTAACCCCGCTACATGTAACTCTCAAACTAAAAAGTCTCGAGCAGAAGTGTGAGATATGAACAATTCAGACCCACGAAACAAGTAACCATCTCGAATAAAATCAACAAGTTCACGGCAATTACTAGCCTGGATGTCTTGAAAGATAAGGCCAAAATCAGGACAAGTTAGGTATTCATCTTTGAGCCCATCAAAACTTATGACACCAACACTCATACATTGCAAAGTGAGGGTAGCCCTACTTAATGTATCAACAACCTTATTTTCTACACCTGCGCAGTCATTGAGAACACAGTTGTATTCTTGAAGAGACTTTACCCATGAAGTATGCTTATTACTCAGTTTCTTTTGGGAATGAAGGTATTTCAAGACATAATGGTCAAAGTATAAAACAAACTCTTGTGGTAAGAGGTAATACCGCCAATGCCACAAGCCACGGATAACAGCAAACAGTTCTTTATCATATGTAGAATATCGCTTCCTAGATTCATTAAGTTTTTTCACCAAAATGTGCTATCGGCCAACCCTCTTGACTCAAAACATCTCCTATACCTAGCCCAGAGGCATCATAAGCAACCTCAAAGATTTTAGAAAAGTCAGGGTGTTTCAAAACAAGGGCTTCTACCATCCTTTTCTTGATTTCCTCAAATGCCCAAGTGGCAGTTGCGGTTCACTGGAACTCCCTTTTTCGTGCATTCTATGATGGGAGCCATAATAGACCCAAAACTCTTAACAAATCTATGATAAAATGTGACGAGTTCATGAAATTACGAATCTCTGAAATGGTCTTAGGTTCAGGCCGCTCAAGGATAGCCTTAACTTTCTCTGGGTTTGCTACTATCCCTTGATCAGAGATAATAAACCCAAGGAAAGACTTCTGAGACTATATGAACGAACACTTATTGAGATTGGCATAAAGTTGCACAGTCCGCAAAATCTCAAAGGCATGTCTAGGGTGATCTAAGTGTTCTTTCTTAGTTTTACCATAGATAAGTATGTTATCAAAGTATACCACCAAAAAAAGGCAGTTTTTGACTGATCGCCTGGCCTAATACGAATTTGATGGTCCCTGCTACGAAAATCTACTTAGAGAGCCAAAGGGAACTAGCTAAAAGGTCTAGCATATCCTCGAGACAAGGAATGGAAAACCTATACTTGACAATGATTTTATTCATGGCTCTACTATCAATACAAATTCTCTATTACCTTTCTTTCTTAGGAGTTAGTAGAGCGGCCACAACACAAGGACTATAACTCTCTTTAATAGCACCTCTTTGTAAAAGTTCTACTTTGCGACTCAGCACACAGTTTTTGCAACTCAACATGCTCAATAGGATTCATCCTATAATGAGTTAAATTAGATAACTTGGATCCAAGGATGAAGTTTATGGCATACTGAATGTTCCTCATAGGGGGAAGCCCCTTAGGAGGTCTGTCGGTGTCATATCCTTGAATTGCTCAAGTAACTAAGCAAGTTTAGGGTTAAAGGCTACGAAATTTGTAGGTCAGACATGGAAAATATTCTCAACCACCAGAGCTAACACAAATCCACACTCTATCCTAACTTTCTCAAATTCTTTCTGATTCATCAATTGGATGGTGTGTTTCTTTGAAGTAGGAGAAAGTGAAATGGGCTTGGCCTAGGAACTCGATTTAGGTGGAGACTCAAATTCGTGTTCCCTTAGTTTAATAGGGTTCAATTGGATGGCCTTACCTCGGTATTGAAAGTGCAAGTATTAGAGCCCCCATGATGTATCACGTCCATATCGTAGATCTACGGGCGATCAAGTAACACATATGCGACGTCCATAGGAAGAACATCACACCTCTCTTTATTAGAATAATTGCCCATCTGGAGAAGGACTAAACATCTGTGGGTGACAGAAAGACTCATAGTGTCTACTCAAGTTACTCGAAAAGGATGTGGATGTGACTCTGGCTCAAGTCCAATCCTATTAAGTACTCGAGTGGATACTACATTCATGATACTTTCCCATCTATGACAATCTTACAAACCCTAGTCCCATGTTTAAAGAAAGTTTAAAATATTTTAGTGCGCTTTCAATCATCCTCCTTCACAAGGGTTAATAAGATGCATCGTATGACACCAAGATGGAATTTATTCACAGTTTCATGTTCCTTACACCCATCTTCAAGGTCAAAATCATCTACTTGCTCAAATCCATCAAACTCAGGTGACGGATCTAGACCCTGATTGAGCACAGGTGCTCGCTGTGGACACTATGCAGCAATGTGTCTCCTCTTATGACAATTATGATGTTGAATATTTGAAATATCGGGGTAAAACCTAGAAAAAGTAGACTAAGTATCTTGTTGACCCTGATTTGCCAAATTAGGACTGTTACTTCCCTGTGAAGCAATTGTACTAGTTTGTAAACTCCCACTCGGTTTCTAAGAAGAGAATGACTAAGATTGTTGGTTAAGAGGTCATCCGTCTGGGGGTGGAGAGTTTATACAGTTGTATGAAAGGCTTCCTCCAAAGACTCGGGAGAAAACAAACTAACCTCTTTTTGAGAAAACAAACTAACCTCTTTTTTAAGTTCGAGACTTAACCCATTAATGAATCTACCAACTGTTCGTCAAGACTCCTCTCTAATGTCACATCTCATGAAAAAAACTTCATAATTTGACATATACTTCGTGACACTAAGAGGCGCTTGCCTTAAGTTAATTAACTGATCATTCAGTTGGTCCTTATAGTAGGTAGGAAGGTACTTCTCTTGTAATTTAACTTTCATGTCAATCCAGTAATTAATGGATAGTGCTCCAATCTCTCTCTCTCTATTTGAATACGCTGCCAATATTGCTTGGTGGAATCGACTAACTTTAATTGGGCAAACATGACTTGATGCAAGTCAGACATACGATCTCACCTAAAATAGTCCTCAATCTCAAGAAACCAATCAGAAAAAACACTGTGATCTGATTGTGCATCAAAGGATAGAGCTTCAACCTTAACAACCTTGACTATATTGTTAAACTTATCATGGTGGTTTCTAAGGTATTGCATTGGTGGTCTAACCACATAGTTATCCCGATGCGGCCTATGATCAGTGACACGATCAACTTGAGGAAATCTATTACCATAAACTAGAACTGAGTTTGCATCATCTGCATCATCTTCAACGTCTCTCCCATGAGAGTCTCAAGGAACTGCGTTTGGCCGTGGCCACCTGGAGAAAATCCAGCAACCGGTTGAACTAGGGAAGGATCTAATGTCTGTCTGGGAGGGATAGGGATGTCACCTCTCTTATCATCCATCTAACGTTTGCCTAAAGTTCTAGCTAGTTTATGAAACTCCTTATGAAGTTGGTTCATTGAATCTTGGAGTGTGTTCACATTTTGTTCTAGGGTAGAAACTTTTTGATCCATGCTAAAAAGATTTTGGTGAACGAATATGAGGTATGGTATGAGAAGGTGAGGGATATGGAGTTGAGATACTACAATTTTTTTTTCTTTTAAAAGGAGGGTGAGATAGAGATTGTATGCTGATATGAACTAAAATTGAAACAAGTAATTAAATATTTTGTTAGGCCAAATCAAATGCCACAAATATGCAATTAACAAAAAAGACCTAGTATGATTGCGTGCAAATTTATCGTAGTAAGGGCATGGGAAATGGTGGCTCTTTGATAACTGTAATCTCACAAAATGGAATCTAATAATTGTAGATCAAAGAGAACTCGTCATGCAAATTTAATGTCTTTCCAAACCAATTAGAATATTGAAGCACAACTTCAAATTGGAAGTTCGCTGGAAAGTTGTTGGAAGTTCGTCGGAGGTGGTTGGAAGGCTGGTTCTAGTCGTCGAGGTGAGGTGATGTTGGTGATTCGTCATCGGTGGCTAGGGTCGCTGATGGCTGGATGTCGGCAGTAGCAGTGACGATGGGTAAACATGAAGGAGATGAAGGTTAGGGTTTTTTTTTTGAAGCACAAGTGGAATGGGGAAAGGACGTTGGAACATCTCTACCAGGAGTTTTTGTCCCATCAATGAACAAAGAAGCTGTTGTGGCAAACTGTGCGACCTGTAATGGGGTGGACTTGGAAAAAAAACTTGGTTGTGCAGATGAATTTACATTATTTAAACTCGGTTAACAGCTCTTGGTGTTAATATCTTTGAAGAAGCCTGTGTTTTGTGATGATGAGGTTTGATGGGTAGCCTCCAAAATGTGGAAGTTTTTAGCCAAGTCTTTCTAGTAGAGAGACTAATTTTCCACGGAAAATAGAAGGCTGAGCGACTTCGAAAGTTTGCATTTTTTTTGCATAGTGGATGATGCATGAAGGGATACTGTGGATAACCTTCAGAAGAGAGGATTTGTACTGCCAATAGGTGCTCCCTATGCAAGAATTAGAAGTCAATTGAGCATCTTTTCATCTACTGTGAGTGGACTAGAGAGCCATGGATCCTACTACTCTTTAGATTCGTGATCTAGTGGGTTTTCTTGAAAGATCTGAAAGGCATTTTTTCCTCTTGGTGGGGTACCAAACATAGAAGGCAGTAGAGGAAGGCTTGGAAGATGACTATTTTTCGCTTATTTTGGTTGGCGTGGAAGGAGATAATTCATAAAATTTTTCAAGATGTGGAGCTATCATTATATAGAATAGGAAAAGTGATTTTTGGCTTAATTGTATAGTTGGGTATATGGTGTGTAGATTTTGATGTAGTCTTGTGTGAGTTTTATTTAGGGGTCTTTTTGTTGCTAGTTTTGGGTTTGTAATGACATTCTTGGATGCTATTTTTCTTCGTATTTTGTTTATTAAAATTATTTAGTTATAAAAAAAAAATGACTTATCTATCTTATTGTTAGGATATTTGTATTATTAGATGAGAAAAACTTACTATATGGGAAAACTTCTTTAAAAACGTTATTATTTTCATTGATAAGTTATTTTATGCAAAAACTTGAGGAACATAAAAAAGTTTATTTTGTCAATACTATTGATGTTATTAAATTTAGCTTCTACTTGATGTTAATAACTTATGAAACTTGTATTTAATATATATATATATTGATGAATTAGTGTTGTCCTTGCAAGATGATTGGTGAGTCTATTGTTCATCTTTTTATACACTATTCCTAGATGAAAGAGTCATGGGATTTGGTTTTAACTAGTTTTGATATGAATAGGGTGTTTCCTTTGGAGGCTAAACTAGGTATGAAGGCTTTATTTATTTATTTATTTATTTTTTTTTTTTTTTGGGGGGGGGGGGGTGGGTGTTTGTGTTCAGAGGTGGAGAATGAAAGCTTGGTGGTTAATTTTTTATTTTTTGGTAACTCGGAACCCCTACCGGTTTATTGCAGTCCTTAACGAACTATGTAAACCAGAGAGATGTATGCTGCTCCCCACGCACAACTCGTTTAAGTTAGGAATCAAACCCGTGTGGTCTCTGTGGGAAGCACATTCACGAGCCACTCGCGTTGTTGTCTTGAATGGCTGTGGTAGGAGAGTAATCATGGAGTTTTTTATTTTCAACAAACTTGAAAATGATTATTTTTTTCTACCAATGTTACGTGAAACGTGGCTCTTTTTGGTATGTGGAACGCTTGTACTTTGACGTTTGGCACAATGGGGGGGATAGACTTTTCATAGAGTCGTCATAAATATTATTAAAATGTTTGATACATAAAAATGACTTGTTTTAAAAAATGATTATTCAGGAAAATAGAATCTTTGCTTGTTATCATTTAGTAAATGCTTAAAGTTATTAGCTATTGCCACATAATTTTGTTATCAATTCAATATTTCAATAGCTTTCCTAATAAAATTATAGCAAAGGTATAATATTTTTATATTGTAAAATTTAGTGTACTGGAATTAAGTGTGTTGCATTCTAGAACATGTGTGCCAAAACGTGGATCGTAAGGTCATAGTGAATTTTGGTAACTTTGTTGTCAACCTTGTATAGTTGGTTGGTTAGAGCTAGTAACGGGAGTTGTATGGTTTTTGGATTTTGTGGAGAAAATGAAGATCTAATTGTGATTTTTGAAGGTGGAGTCCTTTTGTAATTGTGTGGCATCTTGTTGATATCTTTTAATAAAATTTTTACTTATAATAATAATGATAATGAAGGCAACAATTAAGGATAATTGCAATATCTTATTTTTCATGTTATTATAAATTATCACGTCCTTATTTTCATGTATATATTTTATATAAAATTTATATTTTTCATCTATTATTAATAAGATCCACTGGCAGACGCAAGAAGGGGCAAGGGGGGTCTAGTGACCCTACTAGAAGCAAAATTTCTATAAAAAATAGTATAATTTTTTGGGTATTTTTGTAATTTTGCCTTATGAACTATTTTTTCCAAAATAAATTATCCCAATATATCAAACAATTTACAAGTTTTGTCCTTAATACCTCAAACAATTTACATATTTTGCCTTTACTTTTATGTCAGGTATACTACCCACTTTGCACACCATTCTCTCTCTTCCTCTCCGTCCCAAATCAAAAAAAATACTCTACTTATTTTGTTATATATTAGACATAATTATGTCATTTTGGTTATTAGTTTATTATTTTTGTTATCTTTCAGTACGTTGTGTGTAAGTACAAATTTATGCTTATTGGTTTGACCCCAGTGGATCAAAATCCTGGATCCGTCACTGATAAGACCAATTGAACCGGTGAACTATTGAACGAGCAGAATGACAAGTGCAGTCACTATTGTAATTTATTATTACAGCAAAAGAATAGCTGGAAGGGAACCAGAGTAAGCAGAGATATTTCAATTAAGGAAAAAAAAATGAATGGATAAAACAAGATTCCCCGGGAAGGAAAGGGGTGGGGGAGTCTTGTTGGGGTTTGGGGGTGTGATAATTATAAGCTGCTAGATACTAATTCAAAAAAAAAAAAAAAAGCTGCTAGATATGAGCAATGATTTGTTAGAAAACACTGTTTTATTTGTTCAGTTCTGGGAGGACCAACTGATAATTTAATTGCTTTTTGATGTTAATTGATCATTCCAGACCTTCGAAGCTTACATTGTTGACAAAACTGTTGCATGTTGTATGTGACTAGTGGAATCATTTATTTGGAAAATTTTTGTGATTGTCTTGCTTTCAGGTTTGATCATCGGGAAGAGAATAGAAAGGATTGCCTTCGGACCCTATTTGCTCTGATTGAGGAAGCAGGGAAAGCTAATAAGCTTGTAGAAGAGGCTCGAACTTCCTATGTCAAGCTGAGACTCAGAGCAAATCCGAAGTTCATGGAGAGGTTGCGTGCCAAGACAATGGGAAAGAAAGTATCCGAGTCGTTGCCTGCATGAAGAATTCGTTGGCGGTAGCTCTGTGAGGAAAATTAAAATAAAAAGAAGACTTTCGGTGAGACAACTAATAGTCATCTATTTCAAACTGTCACAGTTCACCTGTTTTATGTTTTTTTTATATTCTTTAGTTTTCTTTCCTCACTTTTATTTTTTTTGGTAGGAAAGACCCTCCCAGTCAATTCTATGGAAGCATTGGAATTTATACATCTTGTAGTGGGTAGTTCATTGAAGTCGAAACTTTGAGTGGATTTGAGATTTTGCCCCACCCTTTTTCTCTCTGCTTGAAATTTCTTTTAGTTCCATTGAAATGTGTGAAGAGTTGTTCCATTTTTGAGTTTGAAAAGCATATTGATTTCAAGTTCCTGCTTGGAGCCCGTGTTGCCTTTGGGTGTTGCAGTATTTGTTTCTGATCAACCTCCAGAACTAACAAACACTTAATCGTGCATTCATGTGTACCCGTGCAGACCACCCAAAAGTGTTTGAGAAATAAATTGAACAAGTTGAACCCAAAAAAAAATTGTTTCTCGTGCATTTTAAGGACCACGTAATGATTTGGCTTGTAATTTAAAGCAATTCTGGAAAATTCAGAAACATGCGAGCCTCGTTATTATTTCAAACGAGCTTCTTGGAATTGGTCTTTGTCATTTCTGTGTGATGCAGGGGAAGGTTTTTTATTCTGGGACTTGAGGACCAATGCTGTTGAACATCAGGCACGGTAACCTTCTGCCAATGCTATGTATTTATCATGCTTCCATTATGAACCATTTTTTAACTATTTCTGAAACCACATTTCAGGTGAGCTGCTGTTTGCCACTGGTTTCAAACTTTTTTATAAATTGCATATTGCTTTCATGAAATTAGGAATGCTAATCCACTTTTTTCCCTTGATTTAAGATGCCAGTTCCATAGACACTAATAGAAGTCACTTAAATAAAGATCAATCTGGGAAAATATGTAGATATATGTTCACATATATAGGTATGGCTGATTATGCTTTTTTTGTGAGTATAGTGGAGGCATCTGTATATGTTACAGTTCACAACATGTAGCCTCTGTTTGCCTGTGTGATGAAATCATTTTATTTTGAATTGCTGAGATGTGAAACTATGGATTTTGTTGATGTCTGCGTCCCCTCAACTTTTGTAGATCTCTTGTATAGGAAAGAAAGTACTTGTCCATGCCAATGGTATGACAATCTGAGTCTAATTTCGGAAGTGCCTGCTATTGTTATTTTATGTAGAGAGTCTGTATGACAACCATTCCTTTTGTGGGTCTCTCTGTGTTTTTGTAGATGGACTGAGATGTACTATCCATGATGAATTTGGAACAATCACCCAAAATTAAGACTGGATGCAAGTAGTGGCAAGGGGGTCCACTGACTCCACTGGAAACCAAATTTATATAGGGAATAGAATAGTTTTTGGAGTATTTTTGTAATTTTGCCCTATAGAATATACTCCCAAAACAGATTACCCCAATTGATAAAATAATTTACGAGCTTTATCTTTACTTTTATATTTACATTGGATTGACCTCAGTGTAACAAAATTTGGAATCTGTTACTGTCCAAAATATTTTGGGTTTGTATAGTTGACTAGAACCGAAATGAGTGTCTGTTCTATTTAGTGAATTCACCAATATGTAATGTGTATTTCGTGTATGTATTTATAATCATGTTAATGGGTTCTATAATAAAGAGATTTGTTATTTTTTATTTTATTTTTTTTTAGGGGGGTGGGGGTTGGTGTTTTTAAGGGGTTGGATATGGGTTTGCTAGAGAGATTTACAGGAAGAGATGGGAACCAGTTTTGAATAGTGTTGGCACCAAAAAAAAAAAAAAAAAGAAAAGGTTTGCTGATGCGAAGTTTGGTTTACTTGTTTAATTAATGTTTCTCTTTAACTTTGGTACTTTTTGTGATGCATGATCTATTTGTTCTTAGTTTGATAACAATATTTACTAAGTTTATATTATTTAATAGAGAATCAGAAGAGTAAATGCTCTCATTTATTGATATATTATTTTGATATAATTTGACAATAGTAAAGTGAGAAATTAAAAGTATTGATGGCTTGACTTAGTTTGACTATTGGTCAACTAACGAAATGGGGTTTTCGTTCCCAAACAATGACAGCTGTGGAGGTGCAAGGGTCAATCCATACATACAACAAAACATCAGATACCAATCTAAACGTACCAGTGTGTGTCAGTGTGTGTGTATGTATATATATATATAGAGAGGGGGAGTGTTGTGTGTGTAATGCTATATAATTAATTTATTTTCTTTTTCAGAATTCAAACTAAAATGATGAGACATAATTATGAACTTATTGTTTTGAAACAATTCTTCATCTTAGTACACATTTATTATAATAATGTTATCATTACATTATTATTGTCTCATTTTCTGATAAAAATTTTTGATGGAATAATTTGTTCATATATATATATATATTTATAGCACAGAAAAAGTTGAAAAAGTGAAAAGTACAGCAAACAAACGTCAGCATATATGTTTTTTTTTTTTTTTGTGGGGGGGGGGGGGATGGGGATGGGGGTGGTTAAATGATGATCAATTTCAGTTGATCATACGACAATTGTTCCTAACTTGTCCTTTGGAACCTTCTTTGACATCGAGAAGGCTCATTTTGCGCATGGCCTGCTGGAAGTCAAGGAAGAACATGGCCTGGTTCAGAGCGTAGCCGCTGACGAAGCCTCTGGTCCGCGGGCTCGTGTACAAGGTCTGGTCGGAGGTCAGAAGTCCGGCCTTCCTTATGAGAGCGTTGTAGTAGTCGTTGTCGAAGATGTTTCGAGTCGTGTCGAAGGGCTGCTCGGCGTTGTCGCCGCCGGCGTTGCACGTTTTCGAGAGTGTCTTGGCGAAGTTGGAGTCCAACGTGGGATCGCTCAATCGGTTCTTGAATGATGAGCACCTTGCCACTCCTAGCGTGTGCGCCCCTAATATTCACATACAAAACCAAGTGCAAGACATTCAACATAGCTACAATAACCTTGGTCAATAACGCAACTATGTTTTTAAGGTTCCAGGCTGCCCCGTAACACCCACTAAGGTTAATAAATGAATACAATGTAATACTCAATCGTATTTATGATATTTTAAACAAAATTAGTATTAAATTTTTTGTACAATTAAAACTTTGGAGAAAAAGTTTAAACTGAATAAACTATGATAATTCATAAGTTTTTTTTTTTTTTTTTTAAAGCCATTAGACTAACAACTATTTTATGTGTTTTGATATCTCTTTTTAATTAATTTTTGATATGGGTTATAAAAGAAAACAAAAATTATGGTACTATAATTTGGATGGTTTAATTTCTTAAAAATCATAATTGGATATAATTTAAGTTGACAGTTGGGTTTACTAAAGTATGATAAAATTTAAAATATTAATTCGTTTTTTGAGAATGATAATAGTGAGATTCACTAAAATAAGAATTGAGTAGTAAATTAAAAATATAAGAACGATTTAATGAAATAAAAAATAGTTCTTAGTCATTATATCTTAGTTTGTGAGAGGAATATTTTAATAAAATACCTCATTTTATTATAAAATTTTATATTTTGATGGAGTTGTGCATAAATAGATATAAAATATTATTACATTAAATGTTTCTATTGGTTCTTAATTGGGGCACTGGTTAATAAATGTGTAATTTTAAACCAGAAATACTTAGAATGACAGTGGATGGTGTAAGTTAATTACTTTTAAATAAATATCCCATAAAGTAAAGCTTTATTAGTAAAATGACATTACCATAACCCTTTAGAATTATGGAAGTCCTTTTACCGATATTACTCTAAATTATCAGAAAGAATTATAATTAATAAAAATATTATACAAGGGTAAAATAGATAGAGTATTATACTCTCCAAGGATAAAATTGAAATTTAACATTTTATCACTGAAGTGTTGCATTGAATTTTTAAGATAGTGATTTGAGAAGTTTCTTCATGTAGATCTATGAGAAAAAAGTATTTATGAGATGAATTGCTCCTACATATGAGTCAACTAAATATCCTAAAATTTAAAAAATAATAATAAGAATAATAAATTACAGAAGTACTTTTAATTTTTTTTCTTCAAAAGCTATCTTAATTATCTGATGCAATATATATATATATCATAAATACTACAATCTAGGAAAGAAAAATGTACGCTATTCAATAAATTCAGT
>JAVXUM010000023.1:11902621-11918927 GCA_035590655.1 Pouteria glomerata
GGGGGGGGGGAGGGAGAGGAAAATGTGGGTGTAACTGAAAGCAGACTACCAAAAGCAGGATAAAGCACGTAGAGAAAAAGGCTTTAAACAAAGGAAAGAATTCGTGGGTGGGTAGGAGAATAGGCTTTGAGTTTCCATGAATTGTTGCATATCCAAACCTTTTTTATAGAACTTTATTTAAAAAGAGAACTTCACATTATTCACGGCAGTGTAGGAACGCATAACTTACCCAAAAAAAAAAAAAAAAAAAAAATTGTAGGAACTTATATATATATATATAAATTAAAATATACTTACAAAACCCGCCAGCATTCTTTTACAGGGAGTGGAGGTAAGAAAGAGAATATAAAGAAATTGTGAATCAATTAATAAGATGGAGAATTCATGGCCAAGACTGGGGGTCCTCTCATTGTTTCATGTCTCTTTGATCTTGGTTTCCACTAGTAACCGAGTAGAGGCATCGCCACAGTTCACAGCAATGTTTGTTTTTGGAGATTCATTAATTGACAATGGAAATAACAACTATCTCAACACTTTGGCAAAAGCAAACTATGTGCCATATGGTGTTGATTTCTCCGGGGGACCTTCTGGCAGATTCTCTAATGGAAGAACCTTCATTGACTATCTTGGTAACTCATTTCTTGTTTCCTTTTGCGCCTAATATACAATATATATATATATATTTAGAGGCTGTTTAATTGATAAAAATTTAATAAAAAAATATAATAAAATTAATAAAGATTTGATATAAAAGTAATATATAGTAAAATTTAATTAAAAAAATATAAAAAAATTAATAAAATTAGTAAATTTTAATTAATTTTAATCAAATAAATACATGTTAATCCTTCTACTTGTGAATAGTCACTTTTTGACAAGCTTAATGTTTTATTTATTTATTTTTTTTAACTGAAAGCTTAATGCTTGATGAATAGCTAGAGAAAAGCTCGTAAAATGTTTGTAGATGGTAAGAGTTTGAAAATATTATTCGACATACTTTATATATAAGTTCCATTTGCTTGTTAAGTGCATGTTTGAGATGTCAAATTATGAAAATAAAAATAAAAATATAATAAAATAAATACATAAATTTTAAAGTATCAAGTGTTTGATTTATTTTTTGAAAAGTATAAAAATTGACAAAAATTTTTTTTTAAAAAGTTGGTAAAAATAAAAAAAAAAAGTAAAAGTTGGGGAAAGTAAAGTCAATAAAAGTTGATAAAAATTGAAAAAATTTAATAAAGTTAGAGATTTTTGATGTAAAAAAATTTCAAAAAATAAAAGGTTTAAAGATTTTGAAAGAAAGTTAAAAATTTTTGACCAAATTTGACATTCCAAATGCAGCAAGTTGATATTTTGCCAGTAACTTTTTCATACCAAATTTTCATTGCAGGGTTTATGAATTAATTAAAAGAATGATAATAAATAAATAAATAAAATAAAATGACACGAGTACTAGAATTTAATTCACCATAATCACCCTTTAACAACTAATGAATGCAATTCATTGTTAAACTTTCGTAGGAGATCTACTGCAGATTTCTTATCTTCCAGCTTTTGCAAATCCGGTTGCCGCCGGAAGAAACATCCTCAGGGGTGTAAATTATGCTTCAGCAGCTGCCGGAATTCTGGATGAGACGGGACAAAATTTAGTAAAATTCCAACTTTAATACATACATATATTTGTATCACATTTAATTGCTCCTTAATTTTGAGGAATTTCTGGTCCTGCGATGATTATATATATATATATGTTATATTAATATATATGCCAAAAAACAGGGAGAACGATTCAGCTTAACTCAACAAGTGGAGAACTTTAGAAACACGTTGAATCAATTGAAGAACCAAATGAGGAATGAGGAATATTTAAGGCAGTATTTGTCAAAGTCCTTGGTAGTAATGAGCCTCGGTAGCAATGACTACCTTAATAACTACCTCTTGCCTTCTTTCTATCCCACTAGCTTCATTTACAGTCCTAAAGATTACGCTGATCTTCTCATGGAGCGCTATACAAGGCAAATATTGGTAAGACTCAGCCTTTCTTGATCATGTCTTTTAAGGGTATGCTTGGATTGAAAATTTATTAAGAGTGACAAGAAAATTGAAAAAGGATTTAAAATTTTGCCTTGTTTATCTATGTAACTATATAAAAAAAAAAACGCTATATATATCGTTAAAGCTCAAAATTTGACGAAACCAATCACTAATAAAGCTTTTTTTTAAACTCTTTCTATTAATAGCCTTTAAATACCAAGAATTAACTAATTACAATTAAAAACAAAAAGTATATAAGTATTTAAAATCTTATAATTAAGTTATGTTGATGCTGAAATTTTGCGGTCCTCGATCCGGACCTCCGAGAACTCGATTTAGCGGAAATAATAAAAATCTGTCTACCAGGACCTCCGAGAACTCGATTCGCCGGAAATAATAGAAATCTATCTGTTAAGAATACCGATGTGATGCCTACCAAAAAATTTTGGATACTTAAGTTAGCAATGGTGGTAGGATTTTTATATATAAAGAGGAAGAGAGAGTTTTTCTCATTCCTGTTAGGATGATTTCGTCCCCCATTTATAAGAATGTTTTGTAGCGTTTTAATTGGAATCAAATTAGAAGTTTCTCTTGATTTGTTGAGATTTCTTTATTCAAATAAAGAAAATATTAGATTGATATATACTTTTATGGGATTTAATGTGATTTTACCAAATTTGTCCCCAATTACAGATATAAATCTCGTCCCTAAATGAATCTTACCCCTAATTTATAAGAATTTTTCAAGATATAAAAAACTACACTCATCAGTTATATTAGTGATTTTTTTTTTCTTACATGCCCTTTAACTTTCTATAACTTTTTTTTTTTAATATTTATTAATTACTAATTGTTTACTTGAATGCCGTTCTGTATATTATTTGAGATAAATGTTTCAGTCTTTTTAATTATTAATAATTTTGTTAACAATTAAAAATTAATGAATATTCATCTATCTCCTTCTCTCTCTAAAAGTAGGTGCATCAACTTGTCTTTTAATTTAGTAGAAAATAATTGGAGAAGCCTAGGATGCAAGTAGGGCAAATTTTATTGGGTTATTACAACATTTTTAGGCATGGTCCAAATTTTTTTATGGTTGCACAAGTTAGTGATTTATTGTCATACATGTTGAAGAGTCGGTGCATGTCACATTAATTAAATAATATTATCTAGTAGGTTGGACTCAAGGAATCCTCTTTATTAGATCATGCAACCTTTTATTTTTTATTTTTTATAACCCTATTAAATAGGAACTTGAATTTGAGATTTTTTTTAATTTTCTTTCTTTTTATTTTATTAAATTTTTAATCCAAACATATCCCATAAAAAATAAAAAAAAAAAGAGGATGAAATCTAAAGGTGTGGAAGTTAACTGTCGAGTTGCTTACAGGCAGTGCATGGTTTAGGAATGAGGAAGTTCTTGTTGGGAGGAATTGGCCCACTTGGTTGCATTCCAAATCAACTTGCGACTGGCCTTTCACCCTCTGGAAAATGTGTGTCCCGAGTGAATGACATGGTTGGAATGTTCAACGCACGGCTGAGATCTCTGGTTGATCAGCTCAACTCCAAATACCCTGGTGCAATCTTTGTTTATGGCAACACTTATGGTGCCTTCTACGACATAATTCACAATGCAACTGCTTATGGTGAGAGCTCATATTTTTGCCTAACGTACCTAAACTCTTAGACATAACTCTAGTTATGATACGGAACATTTAATTATATTTATTTTAATTATTTTATAAAAAAAATTAATATTTTATATAATTACTATTTATTTGTAATTTATAATTTTATTCAAACTAGAATATTCAGGAATATCACTTCATATTTTTATTTAATCTACACTTTTACTTATCATATAATTTCTTATATTTTATTTAAAACATATTCTTAATTTTTATTTTTTCTAAATTTTAATAAATTAATATTTAAAACATAATAAATATTATTATTAAATAAATTAACGCAAAAAAAATATTATTAAATAAAGGTTTCAATAATAAATATTAGTATTATTAAACAAAATAATATAAAAACATAGTTAGCCTGTTAAATAAAGATTTTAATTTATTAACATAAATTTATAATTATACTATTTTTATTTATAATTATGTAATTTAAATGGAATTACTATTGTACATAATTACCATTTAATCATAATTTTATTCAAACTAGAATGTTTGTAAATATTACTTGATATTTATATTTAATCTACACTTCTACTTATCATATAACTCCTTATTTTTAATTTTTTATAATTTAATAAACTATTAATTAAAAAATAATAAATATGATGATTATTATTAAACAAAATAATATAAAAAAATTAACCTATTAAATAAAATTGTTAATTTATTAACAAGTAATATGTCATTTATTATTTCTATCATTGGACAAAATAAGTAATATATCTTAAATTAAATTGTAATATTGTTTATAAGAATTATTTATATTGTAATATTATTTATTAAAAAATATCAAACAATATTAGAAATTAAAAAATAAAATTAGCAATGGATAAATCAATTAGATTGAAATGTCGACCGCTCAAGTTTTTATTGGATTTGGATTTTTAATTCAGTCAAAATAGCATTCTAATCAAAATAAGATAGAATTTTAAAATAATATTCTAAACTAAATAGAATAGGATTCTCCTACATGTAAAATTTATAAGTAGATATGAATATTTCTTTTTTTTTTTTTTCAAATTTTTTGAAGACTTTTTATTATAATAATTTTTCTTTGAATTTGCAATTTGCTAGATACGTACTTAAATTTTAAATTTTTAAAATTTTTATATGTAATTGATATATATTTTATAAGTTTTTAATGTAATTGATATATACATTATATTACATACTATATAATGTAGAAGGTAGTAATACTGTTGTGTCACGTAGAGCCTAACTTGCAATGCTGCTATGACATGTGGCACCTAATTATAACTATCTTGCGCCACATACGATTTAACTTGTAATACGGTTGTAACACATATATAATTGTGACACATGGTACCTAATTATATTTGTCTTAATTATCTTATAAAAAAATTAATATTTTGCATAATTTCTACTTATTCGCAATTTTTATCTTAATTATCTTACAAAAAAATTATTATTTTATATAATTACTACCTATTCACAATTTTTAATTTTATTCAAACTATATGACTTGATATTTTTATTTAATTTGAACTTCTTTTTATCATATAACTTCTTATTTTATTTAAACCAAAATATTTATGGATAGTACTTCATATTTTTATTTAATCTACACTTCTATTAATTATATAATTTCTCATTTTTATTTGAAACATATTATTATTTTTATATTTTAATAAATTATTATTTAAAACATGATAAATATTATTATTGATATCAAACAAAATAATGAAAAAAAATTTACCCTCTTAAATAAAAGTTTTAATAATAAATATTATTATTATTAAACAAAATAATACAAAAAAATAAATAGTCAGTTAAATAAAGATTTTAATTTATTAACATAAATTTATAATTATAATTATCTTAATTTATAATTACTAATCCAAAAGAAATTAGTATTGTATATATTATTCACAATTTTATTTAAACTAGAATGTTTGTGGGTAACACATGATATTTTTATTTAATATATACTTTTATTTATCATATAATTTTTTATTTTTTATAATTTAATAAATTATTATTTAAAAAATAATAAATATAATAATAATTATTAGTAAATAAAATAACGTAAAAAATAATTAGCCTATTAAATAAAAATGTTAATTTATTAACAAGTAACATGTATTTTATTATTTTTTATCATTAGACAAAATAAGTGATATATCTTAAATCAAATTATTATATTTTTTTTGGAAGATAAATCAAATTATAATATTGTTTATTAGAAATATATATATTGTAATATTATTTATTAAAAAATATCAAACAATATTAAAAATTAAAAATAAAATTGGCAATAGATAAATTAATCTAATTGAAGTACCAGTCATCCAAATTTTTATTGGATTTGAACTTTCAATTCGATCAAAATAGTATTCTAATCGAAATAACAAAGGATATGATATTCTAATCTAAATAGAATAGGACTTTTCTGTATATAAAATTTATGAATAGATATAAAGATTTCTTTTCTTCAAATTTTTTGGAGACCTTTTATTATAACAATTTTCTCTTCAACTTTGTGATTTGTTAAGGACGTACTTAAATTTTAATTTTTTCAAAATTTTTATATATAATTGATATATATTTTGTATGTTTTTATATGTAATTGATATATATACACACAAAAAGTTGAGACAATAATTATAAATTATTTAATTATATGAGTAAGTGTTATTACTGTCATGCCCCTAGCATCATTGTCCGGGACGGACGGTATGAGAATATGAGAGCTAATAAAAATAAACAAAACTTGTATCAAGGTCAAGCCATAAAACAATAACAACAATCAAAGCAACTAATAGTCGTCTCTCATTCTCATATTAAATAAAAGAAACACAATACATCATACAATTCTAAAATTTCATAATTATTGAGATCTATGGTCCGGGTCCCACAAATAAGGATAGTGCAAGTGTGCACCCATGGACATATATAATACATAAACATGTTCACAATTACATCCATAACAACATAATATAACATGCATATCTTATGCCGTGTAATGAAATGGAATACAATGGCCATACATCCTAATTTCTCTATCAATCCCCAACTTTATCCCGAGATGGGTGACACTTAGTCAAGCACACAGGGTCACCAACCACACCATTTTCAGCACTTACGGCAAACGCACATATATCTCATATAAATATACCATGTGGGGAATTGTGCTACACCCCCACAAGTGTAAGACTCAGGGGCACCGTGTTACTCTCCCTGACCTTTCCACTAGAGAATCGTGTTACACCTCTAGTCGAGCATCTGCCTATCACAGGCAGGCATCCACTGTCCCAAGTAGGAATCTAGCTGCAATCCGAAGAAATCTCGTAATCCATATCTCTTAATATTAACGTCCTAACTCCACATGACTGAACTCTAGTCATATATATATCGATTGGGGATCATCCGGTGTTTTCAAAATCTCATTTTCTCAATTTTATCAAAATCAGAAATCCCATCAATCAACATATACATATAACATGTGCCTCAGCACATCACATAAATACATGGTACTCTCGGCCAACCAATGTTTATCAAACCAACCAGATGAAACCATCCCAAACCCAATGCACATGATATGCTCAATCATGTAATCAAATAGTTACTCAATATAAAAATACATTCACAAATGATTTGAAACCCATTTCGTACTTAGAAAGTGTCTACAAAAAAGTTCGGGGGTCAAAACATGTATCAAGGGATCGAAGGAATCATAAGTTCCCCAAAATGGCTCTTGGTGGTCCAGACTCCCCCTTGGTCGGTCTGGATGCTAGCCCAGTCCAGACGCCCAATCGGGTGGCTTGGACCACAGTCCCCCAAACCCAGTCTTAGTTCTGTATCGGCTTAATTTAACCCCAAATTCGCCCAATCCAAGTTCAATATCAACCATAACTCGTATAGAATCGTTCACACACATAAATATCACATTTTCATAACCTCAATATGAGAAATAACTTAAAAACATGTAAGATCTATCAATATATACATATATATACACAGACACATATATATATACATATATATATAACTTTCCCTACACTTAACCAAATCATGCATATATATGTATATATGAAAATGATCCCTATAACGTCTAGAACACGAATTTAAGTCTTACCTACCTCGAATCTGAAGAAGAATAGAGAAAAACGAAGAAAACCAGTTTGGCCTCCAAACTTCAAGCCTTGATTTCTCCTTCCTCGGTTTGAATCACAGGAAATGGATCCCACCAAATCAATCACCGTGTCGAGATCTCCCTAGATCGACCAACCTTCTGCTCCAAATCTTTCTCTCTTATCTCTTTTCCTCTTTCCTCTCTCTCTTCTCTCTCTCTCTCTCTCTCTCTCTCTCTTCGTTTTTCACTGGGTTAGTTGAACCAAAAAGGGGGAAATGAAAAAAAAGAAAAAAAAAAAGAAAAGAAAGAAAAGAAAAGGAAAATAAGAAAATTAGTTGGGCCATTGGACTAGTTTGTCCAACCTAATATCACTTCGAGCTCAACCCAGCATAAGGAAATAATATAATTCAATTCAGTTTAAATTGAAATACATTATCAGTCCAAAATAATACAAAACATAATCAAATTCAAAATACTGGGTGTTATACACTCCTACCCTTATAAAAATTTCGTATTCAAAATTTACATAACATTATTTAGTCATCGAACAAAGATGGGTATCTCACCCGTCTCACTGACTCACATTTCCAAGTGGATTCCTCAACTCCATGGTGTCGCCACAACACGCGAACCAACAGAATGGTCTTGCCATGTTAAACCTATTCACGCATATCCTCAATCTGAACTAGCAGATTCTCAATTGTCGTATCCTCCTTAATGTCCAATTCCTTTCAACTAATGACATGAAAAGGGTCCGGTATATACTTCCGGAGCATAGAAATGTGGAACATATTATGAACCTAAGCTAACTGTAGAGGAAGAGCCAATTGATACGCAACCTTACTAATTCTTGCAATAATCTCAAAAAGTCCAATATATCTTGGCGAAAACTTTTCATGTTTCCCAAAACGAACAATACCCTATCTTGGTTAAACTCTAAAAAATACAGAGTCATTGACCTGAAACTCTAACGGCCGTCTCCGTTTATCCGTAGGCCATCAAAAGTCTCTGTCAGATCACTTGAATCTTCTTTGATGCCTGTCTCACCAGAACAAGACCAACCGTAACATGTTCTCTAACTTTAGCTGAACATAATGGAGATCTGCAAGGTTATTCATACAAAACTTCATAGAGAGCCATACCAATACTTGCTTAATAACTGTTGTTGTACACAAATTCAATCAATGGTAAATGGTTCTCCCAATTTCTTCCCAATGTCAGTACACAGGATTTTAACATATCTTCTAGAATTTGAATCATCTGCTCAGATTGCCTATCTATCTGTGGATGAAATACCGTACTGAAATACAATTGAATCCCTAGTGCCTCTTGCAAACTCTGCTAAAACTGTGCTGTAAACACTGGATCTCGGTCAGACACAATTGACAATGGTGTGCCATGCAACCGAATAATCTCCCGAATGTAGACTTGACACCGCTCTTCCATAGAATCCTTATTCCATACAGGTAGAAAATGAGTTGACTTCGTCAATTGGTCCACAATTACCCATATAGCATTATGCTTCTTTCGAGTCCTCGGCAAACCCATCACAAAATCTATAGTCGCATGGTCCTACTTTTACTGTGCCACTAGCAATGGCTGTAACAAACTAGCTAGCCTTTGGTGCTCTGCCTTTACTTGCTGACAGGTTAGATAATGAGACACAAATTCAACCACATCATGTTTCATACCATTCCACCAGTACTGTCATCCCAAATCTTTATATATTTTGGTCCCTTCAGGATGTATTGCAAACCGTGAATAATGAAATTCTTGGAGTACTTCTTCTTGAATTCCATCCATATCAAGCACAAAAATCTTACCTTTAAACTCTAAATATCTTTCAGTGGATAAACCTCAATTTTTCAGTTTCTTATCCCGAAGACAAGTAGTATTTCATATTCTGACAATACTGGTCATTCTGCTGAGTTTCAATAACCCGTGTCAACAACATAAGCACCATTTGCAAACAATTCATACTGGAGTACGTAGTGCCATCCTTATCATTTTCATTCCACCGAAATTCAAACTCACCAACGTCTTCTCGAAGACGCTACTAAGAATGAATCATTGTTGCTACCAAATTCTGTGATTTTCTGTTCAAAGCATCAGCCGTTACATTAGCCTTCCTTAGATGATAATGAAAATCAAAATCATAATCCTCTAGATATTCCATCCACCTCATCTGTCTCATATTCAAATCATGTTAAGTAAACAAATATTTCAAACTCTTATGATCTGAATATACATTGAACATTTCACCATACAAATAATGCCGCCAAGTCTTCAAAGCAAAAATCACCGCGGCCAACTCCAAATCATACGTAGGGTAATTCCTCTCATGCAGTTTCTATTGCCTAAACTTATACATCTCCACTTGATCATTCTGCATTAGAACATATCCCAAACCTTCACGTAAAGGATCATAGTACATCGAATATCCCTTTCCACATTTAGGTATAATTAACACCAGAGCTTTTGTCAATCTCTGCTTCAATTCATTGAAAGCATACTCATAAGTATCATCCCATCCAAACTTTATTCCTTTCCGAGTCAACTGAGTCAATGGGCCCACTAACTGAGAAAAATCCTAAATGAAATAGTGGTAATAACCTGCCAATCCCAAGAAACTGCGAATCTAAAAAATAGACCTCGGTCACGCCCAATTTAATACAGCCGAAACGTTGGAAGGATCCACTACAATCCCTTGACCAAAGACCATGTGACCTAAAAACTTCATCTCGGATAACTAAAATTTATACTTACTTGCTTTAGGATACAATTTATGGTTCCGAAGTGTCTGTAGAACTGTTCTCAAATATTGCTCGTGTTTATGCTTATCATGAGAATAAATCAGAATGTCATCGATAAATACCACCATGAACCAATCCAAATATGGCTGGAAAACCCTATTCATTAAGTCTATAAATACTACAGCAGCATTCGTTAGCCCAAATGACATAACCACAAACTTAAAGCGAGCATACTGGGTATAAAATGCAGTTTTTGGAATATTCTCCTCCTGAATCCTCAATTAATGGTATCCAGACCAAAGATCAATCTTGACAAAATAGATAAAACCCCTTAATTGGTCAAATCAATCATCCATTCATCATTACCGAGTTCAACAATCGGTAATCCACACACAATCTCAAGGTCTTATCATTTTTCTTTGCAAAAATTGCCGATGCTCCCCATGGCGATATACTGAGTTGAATAAAATCTCGAGAATACAAATCATTTAACTGCACCTTTAACTTTTTCAACTCTACTGATGCCATACGGTACGGTGTCATAGAAATAGGAGAAACCCCCGGTACAAGGTCTATACAAAATTTAATTTCCCTTTGTGGAGGTAGCTCCAACAATTCCTCAGGAAATACATCTTCGTCCTCACAAACAACTCTCGGAAGAAAGTGCCTGGAGTTCTTCTCATTCAACCTCAAACTGGCAAGTAAACTCGAAAACTTCCCTGCACACCTTGTATCAAGTAATGGGGAAGGCAACACTGCCCCTACCTCACCCTGAATCTTAACCATGGTGCCATCAGGTAGAATAGCTGTCACCAAACTACGATGATAATCTATCATCACTCGGTAAGTAGACAGCCAATCCATTCTTAAAATCATATCAAATTCCTTCATCTTCAAAACCCTCAAATCTATCCACAGCTGAACATCACCCAACTGTAGAACGCAATTCTCACAAATCCAATTCATCGATGAACTACTACCCATCGGAGAATCTACATACATTGGCTTTTTAACCCTCTTTGGAGTTAACCCCAAAGTCTTTACACATGCATGCGAGATGAATGAATGTGATGTGCCAGTATCAAACGGAATATCCACCCAAGTGCTAAACAAGAGAAATGTATTGTGTATCACAAAAGTATCAGGTATATCTCCTACAATCGTAGGCACGTCCTTGAGTTTTCTGACTACCAAAATTGTCGTCTCCTCTAACTTTGTCCTTTTTGACCACTGTCACCACCATGCGGTTGTTAAAACTGTTGAATCTACTGCACTAGTTGCTGCATAGGTGGTGCAGAAATTATTAAAAATTGTTGCGTTTGATTCGAACCAACTTGCTGAGCGCCCGGCTCAACACTCCCTTGAGACATTTCCCTATATGGACAATTAGCTTGCACATGCCCTGGCTGGTTGTATCGAAAACACAACCGCTGTATAATTGACCTTGGAATCTCCCTCTCGGTAGGAACTAAAACTGTTGTCGTCCACGGTCGCCAGATGACCCCGAACCTGAACCCAAACTCGAATTGCTTTTTTGATACGGAAACTCTTGTTGCCTCTAAAACTTCCTCCTGGAAATCCCATACTTCTCTTTTTCTCTTTTTTTTTTTTTTGCCTTGTACCTAACCTCGAACCATACTCTTGGACTAATCCCTGTCCCTAATCTGTCCTAGTCCTAGATCGAAAATCAATGGCATCCCTCTCCACCGTGAGAGTTGTCGCTACAACCCCAGAATAAGTGGAAAGCTTCATCCTAATGATCTGCCTCTTGATATTAAGATTCAATCCCCATTCAAATTTCCTCACCTTTGTATTCTCATTTGGCAAGTACTATGGGGTAAACCGTGATAATTCCATTAACTTCCGTTCATACTCCTGAACTGTCCAAATGCCAGAAATTCTTGGACTTTTATTTTCCTTATCACTGAAGGAAAAAACCTGTCAAGAAAGCCCCATTGAATTCCTCCCATGGTAAAGTACGAACATCAATCATTCCCCGATACGATCTCCACAAGTGAACAGCACTCCCTTGAAACTGGCTTGCTGCCACTTTAATTCTAGCTTCATCTCTTTCAATTCCTAAGGTCTCTTTCTTCTCATTAATCTCTTCTAACCATCATTCTGCCTCCATCGATTCACTTTTTCCATTGAATTTGGGTGGATCATGCTTCTTAAATTGACTAATAATCCACACTGTCAACGTGTCTCCCGGTACAGGAGCAGCTACTTGAACTGGAATAGGTGCCGCAGCCAGTACACCCAACCCTTGCTTCTGGGCCCACTGAACCGCCATAAATTATATCATTTGTTCGTATGTCGGTTGTGAAACCCCACCATCTGCCAACGGTACTTCATGGTACCCTTCTTGTCCTTCACCTATGGGATCTTGACCACTAGTTTGACCTTGCTGCACTCCATTTCTTCCACATCTACGTCCAGACATTTTACAAAAACACGTTTGCCATTAGCTCCAAATTCACCAATGAAATACAATGAACAATTTATCGCAAAGAAAACGTCTAGGCCATACTACCTAAGACCTAAAGCAATCGCAACCTAGAGCTCTGATACCATACTATCACACCCCTAACATCATTGTTCGGGACGGACGGTATGAGAATATGGGAACTAATAAAAGTAAACAAAACTTGTACCAAGGTCAAGTTAGATAACAATAACAATAATCAGAGCAACTAATAGGTGTCTCTCATTCTCATATTAAATAAAAGAAACATAATACATCATACAATTCACAAATTTCATAATTATTAGGACCTACAGTTCGGGTCGCACAAATAAGATACAACAATTCAAAATGTAATAAAGACTTCCTAGGTCCATCCAGTAGTCAATTTAACTCAGGGTGATCATTTCCTGACTTCGCTGGATCGCCTGCAAAGTGGACAGGGTAAGTTAATTAGCCTAGTAGGTAGGACAGTATAAATGCGCACTTGTGAACATGTCACGTCCCGCGCCCGGGGACTCAAGGGTGAGTGAAACACACATAACATGAGACTCGGGTTAACAACATCAGAGCAACACTGCAGTCACGCAACAGACCCACAAAACCTCCCCTACTATATAAAGGTCTAAATGGTTTAAAACTTGGACCTGTCACAAGTAAACCTGTATAAAATTTTCATCCACCAATCCAACATCTACCAAAACATACATTCTCATCACTCTAACTAATATAAACTGATAGCTTTGAAGCTAGGAGGGAAACTAAAATAATAAGTTTCATAAACGGGCCTTAAGGCCATTACATTTCCAAAAGATAAAATAAATATCCATCTCCCAATACATATACATCACCGGCCCTTAGGCCATCTCCATCTAATGATAACATACATAACATTCTACATCACTTTCCATTTATTCCAAGTATACTTTTTTTTTTTTTCAAATACAAAAATGGCCATACTTGGGCGACACTCCTCGTGAAGTCAGCTAGCTGGACTCAAGTCTCATCTGGTCTCCCTTGTGTGGGTCCTGCAATGGTATCTGTAGGGGCGTGAGCACGGACAACTTGTGCTCACATTACATTCACAATAGTATATACATGATGCAAAACAATTTTAAAATGAAACAACATGAAAAGTACACCAAGCACAAATCAAATATACAGTGCAAAATTTCAATATTTGGCTACTTGTTAGGTTTCTTACTGTACACAATACAATTATTAGTCTTTCACACAATCATTGGAATTTGGGTACACTCTCCAAACCGTTCTTTAGGATCTCAGCCCAGGGTGATGGAACTCCACAATAAGTACTGATACATCACAAACCCAATTTGTAGGTTACTAACTTACTGGTGGGGATACCAACCCTACGCAGGTTTCGGGTCTTTCAACCCGAGGGCATCTCAAGTCCCTTCCTATTTTTCATATCCACAATCCCTGCCACACAATCAATCATACTATTCATTTCTTTCTCATTTAGTTCACATTGGGGTTCATTTACTCATATCGATGTTGGTAGTGCCAAATTGAGTTCATAGTTCCGTTTTCAAGTGCTCTAAGCATTTCAAAACTACTTAACATCAATGTAAGCATAAAAACTGCACTTTAATGCAACATATAGATTGCAGAACTGTTTTACCATTTTCTACCATTTCAAGCACTTTTATTAGCCAATTCAAGTGAAAATCTTCAAGCATTAATTAAGCATTATGCCAACAATTTTAGGCAAGGTGTCTAAGTTATTTTTAGGGCTTAAAAATGTCACAAAACTACAGAAATTCTACCAAAATTTCAACTTGGTAACTGGTTACCGTATAGTGGAAAGTCAAGCCATTAAAGTATCCAAACTCAAACAAACTTTCAGATTTTGCGAATCAAATAACCTAAACATGATTTCTAATTCCAATTCACTCAAAAGCTCGAAAATTCCAGTAGCTACTATAAAGAAAAATTTTCACCCATTTACATCACGACAAACCTAGTTTGTCAAGTTTTCTCCTATCACATAACAAACATCAAGTTTCACCAACTAGCCTCAAACATATACTAAAGAGGATGAAGAATTCCCCTACCTTTCCTTCTTAGACGAAATTTAGAGAGCTTCAAGAAAATGGAAATCACCCCCTTTTTTCTTTAAATTGAAGTGATGAATTCTTCTTTCAAACTTCTTCTCCCTCACTTTAGTTCTATCAACACACCTTCAAAGAATCACAATTCCTCTTAGCTCATCTTCACAACCAAAGAAACTAATCTTCTTCTAAGAAATTTTAGAGCAAAGAGAACTTACCACAAGTCTAAGGAGCTCTCCTTCTTCTCTTTTCTTTCCTCCCTTCTTATTCTTTTTTCCTTCTTTTCTTCTTTCTCTTCCCTTGGCCGAATCTCCTTTCTCTCATTTGCTTAGCTCTCAAATGTTGTCATTTTTTTTTTTTTTGGTAACATGTTGAATGGTAAAGCAAAAGGGCTACACACTTATACATACACAATGGTAAGTCACGTGGAAGACTTGTCTTCCATTTACCTTCCTAGCCATTTAGTTTCATTTCAAGTAGATTTCTTGAATTCTATTTACACAAACCAAATTAGATCCCATGAACCAATCACAACCCTCCACATGGTTCTCCTTCAACTAATAATATAGAAATATATATATATATATCCATCAAGGTGGCCGACCAAGGCTTTCTTCCCTCACAATTCACCACATGTCTATATATGCGTAAGTGCACCAAAGTCTTCCCATTAATGGTCATGGTCCCATCACCAATTAAAGCCAATTTTCAACTCTCACAAAAGCCAAAATAAGAAGAAAAATAATGAAATGGTCTTCCAATGTTTCCTTAACCGAGCTTCCTCTCCTATACCATGATCAAGACATTAGTCAAAGTGATTTGGTGTTGACTTGGTCAAACTTTCAACTTCACAATTCAAGTGGCCGGACACAGCTGGGAGAGCACTGGCCGAGCTCAGGCGCACGGCTCAAAAATCTTTGGGCGCACGCGGCTCGGGAGCCTGCCTGCGCACGGGCTTAGGCGCCCGCCGAGACCCAACTCTGGCTAGTGGCTGCAGCCTTCCTCGAGCGCATGGGGGGGTTCCTTCACGGGCGCACGCAGCTTAGGTGTCCATCTGGGCATGGGCTCGGGCGCCCACCGAGGCCAATTTCGGCCTGGACCTCTCCAGATCTCACCTCAAACACTTGGCCAACCAACTCTTGGTCTCAAGACACCCTTACACACCTAAACTCATTCCGGTTCAATTTAAATGCCAT
>JAVXUM010000023.1:11919027-11931607 GCA_035590655.1 Pouteria glomerata
TTGTTGGTGCATTGCATCATGATTCCTATATGCATCATATTTATATTATGGTGAGTACATCGTGGGCACACGCCGTCTGTGCTCATGTCCCTATAGATGTCCATGTAGGACCCACATAGGATGAATAGGAGAGGCGTGGAGGCAAAGGGAGGATATGCACATGTTTTGCCAAGATTGGATGAGTTTAGGTGGTTGTAAATGTATTTTGATAAAACATGGGGATGAATATATATTCTTTTGAGTTTGGATTTGTAATGGCCATAAGGCCGAGACTTGTACCGATTTATAAAAGTTCAAGATAGTGGGATTGTTTTATATTTATGTTGGTTAATGTGGATTTGGATGTGCGGCCTTAGATGAGTTGTATGATTAAGTTACCAAAACCGCTGCATGTTGTATGACAGCTTATATAATTGCACAGGTTATTTTATTAGGTACCCATTTGACTAAAACTTAGGCCGTTATATAGTAGGAGAAGTTTTGTGGGTCAATTGCGTGACCAATGTGCTTGCTCTGATATGAGGACCGTGTTTTCATACTATGTGTGCTTTACACTCACCGGGGGCCCGGGGCGTGACATTAATAGCTGCATATATGAATATGATGAGGAAAGAAATTTGAAATCAAATGGCAGAAGCTACTTGAGGGCTATAATTTAACAGAGAATAGTTGGTTGACTTGTTTATTTGAGAAAAAAGAGAAATGAGCTAAGGCTTATATGCAAAATTCCTTTACATTGGGCATTTAAAGCACACAAATGTGTGAAAGTGTAAACAGTGAATTGAAAGATCACTTGAAAGTACGTTGAGTGTTGGTGATTTTTTTAAACACTTTGATAGGATATTGGATCAAAAGCGATATAATGAATTGGAGGCCGACTACAAAATAAGGAAAAATGTACCTTCCTTGGGTTTCTCTAAGTCCCTAATACTAAAGCAAGCGTCGCAAAGGTACATTCCTAAAATTTTTAATCCTTTTAAAGGGAATATAGGTGTGCTGATTCATTTATAATTAAAGATGAGATCCAAGATGCATGTGTATATGTTGTTACCCTACATAATTTAAAGAAGAAATAATATAAAGTCATTTGTAATTTTAGCAATGATATGGTGACTTGTAGTTGCATGAAGTTTGAAAGTGAAGGTATGTTGTGTTGTCATATTTTGAGAGTGTTTAGCCGACTTAACGTAACAAACATTCCGAAAAAATACATACTGTCTAGGCTTATAAGGATAATAAAAGTCGACTTATATTGGATAAAAGGAAGTCGAAAAAGAAAGAAGATGCTAAAGATTGGATTCGAAGAGTTCAATCACAACTCTTACGATTAGCATATCAAGCATCAATGAATAAAGACACACACATTTGTATGAAGATGATGATAAATGAATATAGTAAGAAACTTGAAGAATTTACAATAGGAAATGAAGTTGACACCAACAAGTTGCTTGAGAGAAGGGTAAATAGCCAAATACTGTCACACCCCGAGCCTGGGGACTCGGGGGTGAGTGAAACACACATAACATGAGACTCAGGTTAACAACATCAGAACAACGCTGCAGTCAAGCAACAGACCCACAACACTTCCCCTCCTATATAAAGGTCTAAATGGTTTAAAACTTGGACTTGTCACAAGTAGACCTGTATAAAGTTTTCATCTATCAATCCAACATTCACCAAAACATACATTCTCATCACTCTAACTGGTATAAACTGATAACTTTGAAGCTAGAAGGAAACTAAAATCATAAGTTCCATAAACGGGCCTTAAGGCCATTACATTTCCAAAAGACAAACTAAATATTCATCTCCTAATACATATACATCTCCGGCCCTTAGGCCATTTCCATCCAATAATCCCATACATAACATTTTACATTACTTTCCATTTCTTCCAAGTATACATTCTTCAACATACAAAAACAGCTACACTTGGGCGACACTCCTTGTGAAGTTATCTAGCTGGACTCAAGTCTCATCTGATCTCCCCTGTGTGGGTCATGCAATGGTATCTGTAGGGGCGTGAGCACGGACAACTTGTGCTCACATTACATTCACGATAGTATATGCATGATGCAAAACAATTTTAAAATAAAATAACATGAAAAGTACACAAAGTACATAATCAAATGTGCAGTGCAAAATTTCAATATTTTGCTACTTATTAAGTTTCTTACTTTACACAATGCAATTATTAGTCTTTCACACAATCATCGGAATTTGGATACACTCTCCAAATCGTTCTTTAGGATCTCAGCCCAGGGCGACGGAACGCCATAATAAGTACTGATACATCACAAACCCGGTTTGTAGGTTACTAACCTACTGGTGGGGATACCAACCCTATGCAGGTTCTGGGTCTTTCAACCTGAGGACATCTCAAATCCCTTCCTATTTTCCGTACTCACAATCCCAGCCACATAATCAATCATACCATTCATTTCTTTCTTATTTAGTTCACATTGTGGTTCATTTACTCATATCGATGTCGGTAGTGCCAAGTTGAGTTCATAATTCCGTTTTCAAGTACTCTAAGCATTTCAAAACATAACCTTAGCATTTTATAGCATTTCTCAACCACTTAGCATCAATGTAAGCATAAAAACTGCACTTTGATGCAACATATAGATCGCAGAAAGGTTTTGCCGTTTTCTACCCCTTTCAAGCATTTTTATTAGCCAATTCAAGTGGAAATCTTCAAGCATTAATTAGGCATTATGCCTATAATTTTAGGCAAGGTTTCCAAGTTATGTTTAGGGCTCAAAAGTGTCACGAAACTATAGAATTTCTGCCAAAATTCCAGCTTGGCAAGTGATTATCATATAGTGGAAAATCAAGCCATTAGGGTCTCCAAACTTAACCAAACTTTCAGATTTTTACACCCAAACACCCTAAATACGATTTCTAGCTCCAATTTACTCAAAACCAGAAAATTCCAGCAGCTACTATAAAGAAGAAATTTCATCAATTTATATCACCACAATCTTAGTTTGTCAAGTTTTCTTCTATTACATAGCAAACCTCAAGTTTCACTAACTAGCCTCAAACATATACCAAAGAGGATGAAAAATTCCCCTACCTCTCCTTCTTGGCCGAAACTTAGAGAGCTTCAAGAGATATGGAAATCAACTCCTTTAGGTTCAAAATTGATGTTATGAACTCTTTTTTCCAAACTCCTTTCTTAAGATCACCAACACACCTTCAAGAAAACTCATTTTCTTTTAGTTCATCTTGAAGACTTGAGAAGAGACCAAGCTTATTCCAAGCAAAACTAAAACAAGGAGAACTCACCAAAGGTTCAAGAAGCTTTCCTTATTTTCTTCTTCTTCCCCTTTTCTTCTTCCTTCTTTTTTCTTTCCTCCCTTGGCCGAATGCTTTTGCTTTTCTTTGCTAAGCTCTTAAGTGTTGTTTTGGTAATGTGTTGAATGGTAAAGCAAAAGAGCTAAGCACTTATACATACACAATGATAAGTCACGTGGAAGACTTGTCTTCCATTTGCCTTCCTAGCCATTTAGTTCCAATTCAAGTAAATTTCATGAATTCTAGCTACACAAACCAAGCTAGTTTCCCATGAACCAATCACAATCCTCCACATGGTTCTCTCTCAGCTAATAATATAAATATATATATATACAGGCTTAGGTTGGCCGGCCAAATCCCTTCACCACCACAACTCACTTCATATATATATGTATAAATGCACCAAAGTCTTCCCAAGTTTAATGCTCATGGGCCCACCACCAATAAATGTAATTTCCTACTCCCACAAAGCCAAATTGAAGAAGAAACAAAAGAGTTGGTCTTCTATTCAAGTTTGGCCGAGACTTCCTTCCATCTCCCATGATCAAGGCTTGGTCAAAAGCAAACTTTACAATTCAAATGGCTGGACCAAGCTAGAAGCATACTGGACTAGCTCGGGCGCCCGGCCTAGAAATTCTTGGGCGCACAAGTAGCTCGGGCGCCCGCCGAGGGCTGTTCCTTGGCTGGGCATCTGCAGGTGTTCTCGGGTGCACGAGGAGCTTCTTCTTGGGCGCACACCGCTCGAGCGCCCACCTGGGCATGGGCCCGGGCACCCACCGAGGCCAACTTTCCCCTGGAACCTCCAGACCTCTCACCAAACACTTGCATTAACCAACTCTTGGTCTCAAGACACTATTTCACACCTAAACTCATTCCAGTTCAATTTTAATGCCATTTTCATTCATCTCGAGAACTCGGGGTATCACAGAACATATATAACACATAAACTTGTTCACAATACATCCATAACAACATAATATAACATGCATATCTCATGTCGTGTAATGAAATAAAATGCAATAGCCATGCATCCTAATTTCTCCATCTACTCCCAACCTTATCCTATGATGGGTGACACTTAGCCAAGCACGCGAGGTCGTCAACCACACCGTTTTCAGAGCTTACGGTAAATGCACATATATCTCGTATAAATATACTATGTGGGGAACCGTGTTACACCCTTACATGTGTAAGACTTGGGGGCACTATGTTACACCCCCTAGCCCTTCGGTTAGAGAACTGTGTTACACCTCTAGTCGGGCATTTGCCTATCCCAGGTAGGCATCCGCTATCCTAAGCAAGAATCCGGTTATAGTTCGGAGGAATCTCATAATCCATATCTCTCAATATTAACGTCTCAACTCCACATGATTAAATTCTAGTCATATATATATCGACTGGGGATCGTCCAGTGTTTTTAGAATCTTATTTTCTTAATTTTATCAAAATCTTAAATCCCATCAATCAACATATACATATAACACGTGCCTCGGCACGTCAAATGAATACATGGCATTCTCGGCCAACCAATGTTTATCAAACAAACCGGATGAAACCACCTCAAATCCAATGCACATGATATACTTAATCATGTAATTAAATAGTTACTCAATATGAAAACACATTCATGAATGATTTGAAACCTATTTTGTACTTAGAAAGTGTTTCCAAATAAGTTCGGGGCCCAAAACATGCATTAAGGGATCGAAGGAATCAAAAATTTTCCAAAATGGCTCTCAGCGGTCTAGACTCCCCCTTGGCTGGTCTGGACGCTAGCCCGGTCCAGACACCCAATCAGGTGGTTTGGACCACAGCCCCCCAAACCCAGTCTTAGTTTTATTTCGGCTTAATTCAACCCCAAATTCGCCCAATCCAAGCTCAATATCAACCATAACTTGTATAGAATCGTTCACACATATAGATATCACGTTTCCATAACTTCAATTTGAGAAATAACTCAGAAACATGCAAGATTTATCAACATATATGCATATATATATACATAGACACATATATACATATATATATAACTTTCCCCATACTTAACCAAATCATGCATATATGTATACGAAAATGATCCCTACGATGTCTAGAACACGAATCTAAGTCTCGCCTACCTCGAATCCGAAGAACAATGGAGAAAAACGAAGAAAATCGATTTGTCCTCCAAACTTCAAGCCTTGATTTCTCCTTCGTCGGTTTGAATAACAAGAAACAGACCGTACTACATTGATCACTGCGTTGAGGTCTCCCTAGATCGACCAACCTTCTGCTTCAAATCTCTCTATCTTTTTCCTCTCTCTTCCTATCCTTCTCCGGGTTAGCCAAACTAGAAAGGCGAAAAGAAAAAAGAGAAAAAGAAAAATAAGAAAAGAAAGAAAAGAAAAAGAAAGAAAGAAAATTAGTTGGGCCCTTGGCCCAGTTTGTCTAACCCAATATCACTTCGTGCTCAACCCAGCCTAGGAAAATAACATAACTCAATTCAGTTTAAATTGAAATACATTATTAGTCCAAAATAATAAAAAAAAATAACCAAATTCAAAATACCTGGTGTTACAATTATTCTTCAATCTTTTGATTTACTTTCTTTTCTTTTTATTTTATTAAAATTTAAATTTAATTGAATCGATGCTATTATGGTACTAATATTTTAATTTGTTTTATATTCATTATTTAATTAAATTTACATAAATAATATATATTACTTTCAAATATATTTTTATAACTTAATTATTTTAGTATGATAGTATACTTAATTTACCTACATGATATGACATATCTGTGTATCACATTGGTCATATTACTAGTATATATATGTATATATACAGTGTGAAAAGAAAAAGTAGAGTCAATAACTATAAATTATTTAATTATATGAGAAAGTGTTTCTATTTTTCAATCCTTTTTATTTTTTTATTTTATTTTTATTTATTAGAATTTTAATTTAATCGAATCGATACTACTAATGATATTAATATTTTAATTTATTTTATGTTTACTATTTAATTGAACTTGCATAAAGGTACAACAATAAATATTGTTTTTAAATATATTTCTATAACTTAAACTATTTTAGGAGGATAGTACGCTCAATTTAATCATATAATATGATAAATCCATAAATCGCACGGACATATCACTAGCATATATATATCATTAAATTATGAAACATCTAGCTTCAAGGAAATTTATACTATTTCAAAGTGGTAATTTTTCAAG
This sequence comes from Pouteria glomerata, assembly GCA_035590655.1. Classification (NCBI taxonomy): domain Eukaryota; kingdom Viridiplantae; phylum Streptophyta; class Magnoliopsida; order Ericales; family Sapotaceae; genus Pouteria; species Pouteria glomerata. The sequence continues at coordinate 11,925,547 of JAVXUM010000023.1, forward strand.
ATGTCATAAAAGTTAAATTAAAAGAAAAAAAAAATGTGCTACCTTTAGCTTATGTTTAGAACATGAATTTGTGGACGAAAAATAAAAGCAAAAAAAAAATGGTAAAAATGAAAAATGAAGAACCTTAAGTGGTAACTCAACTAATAAAATTTTTTGTTTACTCATCAGTAGTCACTAATTTGAGTCTTCTCAGGATAATTGGAGGACTAACCTAGGCGTTAACTCTAGGGTCTTAGGAATTAGTGAAGATGACATAAGTTGCTTTGAATAGTTTAAGGGTTTAAAAAAAAAAAAAAAGAATGCAAAATGAAGTAAAAAGTTAAATTTATTTATTAATTAATTTAGTAAGAAAAATAAGACTAAAATGAATATATATTTATTAATAAAATTTAACTTCTAATTGGATTGGTAAACAAAAATTACAAAATTATAAATTTTATTTTATTTTATTTTTCTCTCCCCGAATCTATGTTTCTATACAAAGCATTAATGTCTCACATTAGGAGGTGATGTGGGCTCATACTTACTAGGAAATCGTATTATGGTTATTCTAGAAATATGACCACGTTCATTATAGACAAAATTTAATTTGTGGACCAAAAGCTTTACTTTAAGACAAAAACTACTAGCATTATTTTGTTTCAAAATTACTCATCAAAACACCGATAATATTATATTATATCACATATTAAGTTAACAAAAAAAAAATATTTTTATACAATATCCAAAATCGTCATTATATATGATGGGATAACGTAGACTTGCCAATGGGTCTAACCCATACTCGGTTTGAGTTCAGATCTAATTAATCGGGTACGAATATAGTAGTTAGACTCATTTAATTGATTAGAATTAAGATTTGATTATCCGAGATATAACAAATTCGAATCTGAAAATGCAAATCATAGATCATTTACTTCACATAGAGCAATTCATCTTTATTTTAATTTAAAGTCTGTTTTCTCTAATTTCATAAATAAGAACGAAAATTTTTAAAATATTAAAGATGATAATACATAAAGCTTATTATTGTTTAATATATATGAGTGAAAATTAAATCATAAATAAGAATATTTCAATTTCATTTTATTACAAAATTATCTTTTGATTATACGTTGAAATTAGAGATTAAATATATAAAAGTACATAATTTAAATTTGTAGTGGTTTGAAATATATGATATACTAATAATACAAACGTAAATTCAAATACTTAAGTATCAACAGATAGACCTGGATCCAAATATTTAAGGCATTATTTGGTTTGTTTTTTTATTTTTTGTTTACAGTTTTTATTTTTTATTTTTTGTTTTGAGCTCATTATTCATTTTGAACTTTTAAAAATAAGGAAAACAATTTAAATTGCATTTGGTCACTTGTGTTTTCAAATTTTGTTTTAGAAAATAGGAATTAGTTTACATATAAAATGAAAAATGGAAAAAAAATTTTTGAATATTTTTAACTCAAAATAAGGAAAATATAATGTTTTCATGTTTTGGAATTTTTAGAATATAAAACACATAAAATAAAAAACAAAAAATTAAACCAAATGCAAGTATCCGATGAATCTAGATTTTGATATATAATTTATATATTCAACTTATTTGGACTCGGATTCAAGATTTTTTTTTCTTTTTTTTAAATAAATCTAAGTATAAATATACTAATAACTAATCTGATAACGACATATTTACAAGCATTAGCTAATGTTTCCTGATGGCTTCAAATAATATCTTCCTTGAAATTAGTTTCATATGTAATGTGAAGAGGAAATGAATTTGATGGTAAGTTTTTAATTAATTACATTAATATTAATGCAGGATTTGAGGTAAATGACAGAGGGTGCTGTGGAATTGGAAGAAATCAAGGACAAATAACATGCCTTCCATTTTTAGTGCCATGCATGAATAGGAACGAATACGTGTTCTGGGATCCATTCCATCCAACTCAAGCTGTTAATCAAATTCTTGCTCGAAGGGTTTTCAATGGGCCCCCTTCTGATTGTTACCCTATCAATCTTCAGCAAATGGCTCAAATGTAACTCTTTTATTAATTAAATTTTTTTTCTCTCAATTATTCTTATATATATATATATATAATATGTGGTGTGTGGAATAATAACTTCATAGGCGAAAGTAGTAAGGGATTGTGGTGGGTTATAGTTCGGGTGTAATTTTGATCCAAAATATTTTAACTCTATATAATATCTTCCCTAATTGTCTATATCCCAATTTAATATCCATTCATAATCCAGTTTAATACCTAACTTATACTTTAGGGCGAGAAAAATTGATAACTTAATTTAATATTCAACCATAACCCAGTTTAATACCCAATCCATAATCCAAGATTTATAAAGTGCCTAGGTTCACTCTTGAACAACTCCCTCCAGGGGGAGTAGGATGGGGGCCTACAGCGATTTCTTAGCAATGGCCTCACTTTGCCGGCCTACAGTGTACTTGATACAAAGATGAAAATAGGTGCATTATTGAAAATAGTGGTGCATGAAAGACCAAATAAACTCGAACTAAACCCGATCAATTTTGTTTAGTTCTAGTAAGAGCCTAGTTTGATTCTGGTCCAAAGATTACCAACACAGTCACTTTGGTTTGATTCTTAGTCTAAATATTCGTGGATCCAACCTAAATAGACCCAACTTTTTATTTTGTATATGAAGACATTGGTATGTCGTAGACATAAATCAAATTAGGTTGATTCTGTTTTATTCTATACTATGCTTAGTTAGGTTCCAATTCCAATTTTTATGGATCTAATAAAATTTTCAAGTCAATTTGGGGTCTCGACTTGACTTTCCTTATGCACACTACTAATTGAATAGTAATTACAGATGGGTAGGGCATCCTTAATGCCCTAGATTCGTATAACATGAGGAAGTGAGATATATCAGATACCATAATTTGCACCAATAAAAGCAATACATCCACAGTAGGAGCAATATAAGCCTTAGACATTCATTAGGCACTAATGCTCCAAATTTATACAAAATTGGGCTCAACTAGGCCGTACAAATGAGACTCCAAAAGAATAGTCATATAAAAAATACCTTAACTTAAAGGTTGTACATACATAATAAAATAAAGGCCTATGTTTGGCCTATGTTTGGCAACCTGGAGGTCCAGCTGACATGTCTTGACCAAGACTTGTAACAAAATCTATAGGGCAGTGAGTATTAAATTTTAGGTATTCACTATGAAATTGAATATGTAATCATGTCCTAATATGATACCATCTTGAGACATGATACTATGTAGTGTAAATAATCAATCCTACTGCGATAATAAATATATCATAATCTGAAATCCATCCTGCTAAATCAACATACATAATCTCAATCATATCACATCACAAATATGGGTATAGGTATTTTGCATGATTGACCTATGGCCATAGTGTCAAGCCAAAATACACCATCTTAGGTGTTTGTATTTAGGCTTAAGCTATGAAAAACGCGTACTTATACATTTGCATCTCTGGTATATATATTCCAAAGATCAAATCTATACTTCCTTAGGCACAAATTTTGGATTAAGTTAAAGAAAATAATTATGCTCATTCTGGAACACTATACAACTATTCATGCATGCATCCTATGTCTTATATGTAAAGCCTAAACCTTCAGTCAACTTACAGGTTTAGTAATAAGACTCATGAACTTTATACCCTCAGGTAAGACCTTTTTCAACAAATTTGGTAACACATTGAATGAGTAGTTCATCCACTAATTTAAAACTTTTAAATGCAACAATTCAACAATGAAGGACAATTGACTGTAATTTTGACAATAGGGATACAATTCGGTATTCGCATCATCTTAAATTTTAAAAATTTCATTTAAATCTTCGTTGGTACCTCATCGAGTCCCACCCCTTCATTAGTCTTAGTACTCGGTTCTGCGTTGGCATTCTAGTAATGATATTCTGTAGCATTCCTATTATTTGATCCTCAACCACAACTTTTTCATCCAAGTCTTTTTTCCTCACCTCACCACACCGAAACATTGGTCTTACCATGATTTGTTCAATTCTTATAACCCTTTAAAACTGTGCCTTAGCAAATGAGCCCTTATCGCAGCCCGTGCGAAATGATATCGATTCATAAACCTTCTACATGGGTAATTGATCGATGTCATTATGCAGCCCTGGCCCTAATGTAATAACTCATCCATCGTGCGCAGACGATCTCTCCTCTTGCGTCCAGACATATCTGTTTACATGTTCATATAATAAATAATTTCACGCAATACTTAAAAACCATGTCTAAGCAAAAGTTAAACATATTATTGAACTAAAGGTAGAAGAAAAAAGTAAACAAACCTTCATTGATCATATAAGTCAAAAGTATCTCCTTCAACCGTCTCTCTAACGCAGTTGACATCCTCATCTCGTTGAATTACTACATTTCATCAAGAACTTGCTGAGCAAATGCATCAATATCTGGCTCATCACATTCAATTTGATATACTCCCTCATTGACATTTTAACTATAACTTGCCAGTTGGGATCCATTGAATCTCTAACATAGTAAACTTGCTCAGCTTACGAGGCCAATATATAGGTTCATTACTTATTCACTCATCTTGATATAACAAATTGTTAAAATTTACCAACGTAAATTGATACTTATTAACTTTAGTCCCACGAATTGGATCGACCCAGTTACATTTTAACAATAGAAATTTTAACTTGTGATTGTATATAACTTCAACAATATCTTTCAATTCACCATAGTAATAACCAGCATCAATGGACAAACAACCAATACCACTATTTTGCATTGTTCGTTTCTCATCTACTTCCTTGATGCGAAATCGAAATCCATTAACATCACAAGTTGTGTAACATCGTGTTATTATAAATGGACCATCAGATAACTGGTTCATTTCATCAGTCAAACTACCGTCGCTTGTTCATCTTAAATTATACACCTACACAATTCATATAATCATTGAATAAAATTGCATAAACTAATATGATAGGAACAAATTGAAGCACATACACTCATATCTATATGTACATAATTCTTGAATCAATCGTGAAATGGTTGGAAATAAGACTGTCGAATTTGATTATCTATAGCATGAGGCATGTCCCATTTGAGCTCATCAATGTGTGTCTTGCAAAGTAGACCAACACATGTTAATGACAAGTATGATTATTTAGACAAAGAATGAACAAGTTAGATATATGAATAAGCATTGACTTATTGAATCAATGGCACAACTGACGGGGTATTGAACAATACATATCGATGAGCTTGAATCCACTCGATGTTATCTAAATCAAATGGTGTGCCTTCTCCAATAGGACCATCACTAATCTGTGGGGGCCTATTTAGCTTGGTTTCAACATCAAGAAGATTAGGCAGCACAAAACTTGGTGCACTCATCCATCAAATAACCCTTGGCTATTGATGCCTCTAGACGGGCTCTATTATACATATATCTTTTCAATGTGTTCATTTAGCTCTCAATCGAATACATCCATCCGAATTGGACAAGGCCACCAAGCAAGGTTTCAACCGTTAAATGTATGGTTAAGTGGACCATTACATCAAAAAATGATGGTGGAAAGAGTTTTTCTAGATGACACAGTGTTAGCGTAATCCTATTCTGAAGGCTTTTTAAATCATCTGCACGATAAACTCTTGAACACAATTGTCTGAAAAAGTTATTGACCTCAATTAATGGCTCGACAACATTCTGAGGTAAACAATTTTGTATTGAAATAGGAATTACTTGTTGAATGAGAATATGATTGTCATGATTTTTCAAACTTTGAAAAGTCCTTTTTTTTTTTCACGTTCACACGCTTTGAAATATTAGAACAGTAGCATGAGGTACCTTGACCCCCTTCAAAACGGAGAAGAATGCCTCTTTCTCATCTTTACTCATCGTATATTGTGCAGGAGGCATATATTGTCACGCCCCACGTCCAAAGACCCAGGGGATGAGTGTAAAACATTCACAACATGTACACATTACTCAATTATCAGAGCATACGCACCGGTCACGCGGCGGACCCACGAAACAAAACTGCTATATA